>SNQJ01S0120405.1:5511-27186 GCA_010110895.2 Picea sitchensis | reverse complement strand
AAACTTGCATGAATAATTTAACCATTTGAGAATTTAATGAAAGAATGAGGAAAGAAGAGGATTTTATCAGTCAAATACATATATGCAGATCTGAAAAGAATCATAAACAACAAACCATAAGAACGCAGGTTGATAACGGAGTTTGGCACAATGTTTGCCTACGTCTCCGGGCCTTTTTCCTGTGGGGGAGGCTTCTTTATTTCTGCTCAAGTGCTCAAAATTACATCTCAGCAATGACCAAAGGCTACAAGACTGATCTAATCTTGTTGTCCCAGATCTCAAGAACCCTGCAAAAGAAACGACATGCAAAACTGATGCTCCAAGCTCCCAGAAATGATCCGACAGCGTCTCCACCTCAAAGGCTTCCCTGCATCAAACTGACTTTGGCTTGGATTTCCTCCAGCATAACTCTGCTCTGAATGACTATCCCTTGGCCTCAAACAGGCCTGTTTTATATAGCAAGGGAGTTGGTTTCACATCCCCAACTTCCTCCAAGAATCTGGCCTCCAAAAATGCCCAATATCCCCCAAAAATGGAGAAAATCAGCTAATAATAGGCTGAATTGATTATAAAAACCAAATTTTTGTTAACAAAACCCACTTTGCATAGTTTAGTTGGGCGCAGCCCCCAAAACGTGTGCCCCTGGTCATATTAATCGATCCATGTGGCCACGCGCTCACGCGCTGGCCCCTTATCCTGCGCACCTGCTCCTGGTCTCGTGGCGGATTACATGTGACCCGTGGCTAACGGTTAACAAATCCGCGCATTTTTTGAGGTATAACCCAGGTCATATGGGACTGTTGGTGTGTCCATGGGCCAACGGTTATAACAAAAACCGCGCCCGTTTGAAAACCCCGCGCTCCGTTTGTTGGTTGGCCCCGGTCCCGTGGGATACGCCCCGGGATCCACGGGCTATTCCCATCCGCCAACTGTTATACGTATGTGCTATGGTCGGGTATTGACTGTTGGACCAAGGGCTGGGGCTAAGCCCCGACCCTTTTTCCTGACGCTTAAAACACAGTTTAAATTCAAATAAATATTTTTCCGTTTTGATAACAAGGAATACGGGCCGCCCGAGTGGCTAGCCAAACTTTGTGAGTCCGTTGCCGCCGGGAGGTCGTGGGTTCGACCCCCGGCCATGCCAAACCGAATTTTATAAACCAAACACAATAGCCAATCATACGGTGCCACGTGTCAGCCCGTAACTGGGCCACGTGGCACCTTACAAACCAACCAGATATTGACACGCGTCATCTGCTGATTGGCCCACGTGTGTGCCATGTCAATCTATCCGTACTGCCACGTCGATCTGCTGCGTCAGCCCTCCTTACTGCTCTGTCAGCCTACCACGTCACTGGATGACGTCATCTTGCCACATGTCACCCTGTGAGTGGTGACATGTGTCACCTCAACACTGGTCCAACCGTACGCCGAAAGTGCCAAAACTGTCTGACACGTGTCACATCCTGGTGATGCCACGTGTCCTCCGTACGATCTGCCACGTGTCACCCTCTGAAGCCACCACATCATCTGTACGACCCTACCACGTCAGCTGTACGGACGTGCCACGTGGACTGTACGGACTGTACAGTCATTCCCCCTTTTTTGCATGCTTGCCTTTTCGGACAGAACACGATATCTTCTCCATACGGACTCTGTTTGACGAAGTAAATATACCACTGGAATCAGGAAGACGAGACGAACGCAATGGCACAGGTTTCATCGCATTCCAATAACTTTCATTTTTGAGCATTTTTCAAGCCCTATCAGGCTTCTGGATCTGTTTTCGGATCACCAATACCTTCCATACCTTGCATACCAAGTTGGGTATCAAAGACTCCGAGCGACATTTGGTTCTGAAATACCATGGGGCTCTACACAGATACATCCAGACTAAAATGGATTTTCTGGACATCTCATCACTCGGTGTTGCTTATCGATATGCTGTTAAAATTGAGCACAAATTTAAGCACCAGAACAAACAGGATTTTGGGTCTGCAAATCCGCAACAATCGAAGTATGACAAAGACGGCCCTAACAAACAGTCTCCCAAAAACCAGTCCAAGACATAGGAAAAGAAGGGTCATGGGAAGACAAAGAAGGACACTGAAAAATGGTGCGAATTCCACAAAATCCCTTGGCACAACACCGATGAATTTCTCTCAAAACAGTCATTGGTGGTTGAGATCAAAGACAAAGAGCCAAACCTTGATTCAGAATCCGATTTTGAAAATAATGGTAAAGGACAGATCATTGACGCGGACCCCACTGCTATTGTCGCGACCGCAACAATTCAACCAAAAGAACCAACAGATCCTGAAGAAGGGGAGCACGCTTTTCATTCATAGATGTGGGTGAAGTGAACCCCACTGCATTTTATTGTTTATAGCGGAAGCTAGAAGAACCTCATCTCAACAGAGGTCGTCAAACAATTGGTATTGTTGACAACACCACATCCGTAACCATACAACATCGGGTGTCTTTGCCAAGGACGAGATCTCTGTGTCATCCAACAATGTCAATTGCCATACGAAATCCAACCCTTCAAGGATGAGGTATTGTGTGATGTTTCCCCACTAGATGTTTGTGATGTTCTCTTGGGCCAACCATATATGTGGAAGCACCATGCTGTTTATGAGTCTCGACCCCGCAGTGTCATTGTTTCTCTGGGGGGTCATCTCTACAGAATACCATATGTAGTTCCAAATACTGTTCCACCTAAAAATTGCCGCAAGGTAGTATCTCATATTGAAATATTTAGCTTATTCACAATCTTTTCAAAAGGAGAACAAAAGGACACTGCAACCACTACAGCCTCGCCCCAAGCACCTTCTATCAAATAGAAGCAAGTCGACAAGGTTGCAGCAAAACACAAAGATTCCTTGTGCGCATCGTCTTCTCATGTAGCCCTACTTTTTGAATGGCCTCAACTTCAACAGGTTGGTGAAAATCTTCCACAAACTGAGCAACGCGATGTCTCCAGCAAGGCAAGCAGCTCACCAAGATGCAGATTCAACAAACGCTTTTCCCTCTCCCCCAGGAACTCAACTCAATGGATACCATTTCTTCCTAAGGAGGGAGGATTGATCTAGGTGGATATTGGTGGCCACCCACCTTTTCCTACTGGCTCAAAACAATTTTCTGGCAAATTTGGTAATTTACTATTTTTAGCAGTTTTTAACTTTTGGGGCCATTTTGAGGGCCCAAATGAAGGTTTTTCAAGATATAGGTTCTCAATGATATCTAAAGGAATTATTTATCCCCCAAAATGAATATCCTCGATTATACCTTTCCAACGAGCTATCATACGCCTAAAACGGAAATCGTATGCAAAAGTTACGACCTCGGGAAGTTGATGTACTAACTTACCCAAACGGGGCCCACATGACTTTTGGCACTTCATCTCCTAGGGTTAGGTTTTTGGATGTCTAGGAATTTTGGAATTCTTGTTTATTGTAAAAATGCCTTCAAAGCCTCATCATAATCATCTTCTTGCGAATGCGAGTAGCCGTCACATCTCTTCTCAGAGATAAGTTGCCACCATTCTAGTGAGTCTTTCACTTTGTATTTTTACAGTCTCTGTACATTTCTTTCATTAATAGAAATCGTGTATTACTGTATATCTATGTTTATGTTTGCATCTATGATACATTTATGTTATCTTATTGAATATCTATGCTATCTCTGTGCATTTCTTTATTATATCTCCGCTCGCATTTCGTGTCGAAAATAATCTGGATCAATGGTGTTGAAACACCATGCTAAAACACCTGGCTGAAACTTGTTGCACGCATGAAGAAGACTATGCATAATTAATAATAATGTTCAATGAATGTAGATATGTTGGTTCTTAAACACCATGCTAAAACACCATGTTGAAACATGCACGAAGAAGACTATGTTAATATACTCAAGTGACTTAGTGAGACATTGTTGGGTGCTAAAATTGCCCCTTTTTCCTTATCATTTCCATGTCATTTTCATCTGATTCTCTTATATTAATTCATCCCTATTGTTTACATTTCCTATGGGAACATTAATTCTAGAGCAAGTACAATTCATTATTCATTCAACATTCTGTTATGTTAAAACTTAATCCATAGTTAACTTGTAAACTAGGATGATGTTTCCTTAGTCCTAATTTGGGTAATTACACAGTCATACCTGTAAACCATAGATATGTACGTATATGAAGATATCCTGGTGCTGAAAAACCATGTTGAAACACCTGGATGAAACATGTTGCATGCACGAAGAAGACTAAGCAGAATTAATAAGAATGAATGCCGATATGTTTGTGTTGAAACACCATGTTGAAACATGCACGAAGAAGACTATGGGCCATGGCCCCACCAATTCCATCATATCCAGCTGGAAGATTTACTCCACCATTTTCATCTGTGGCCATTAGTAATAAGTATATATTAATGGAAGGAACTGAATCAATGATAAGTTGAACATAATAGCCACCTCAGATAATAGATTTTGCTTGTTGGTGGTCGTCGGTCAATGCCCGCATGTGCCATGTACGTGTCAGTGGTTTAAACTTTATAGGATTGCAACCTATAGGTATGACTGGTCATTGTGACATGTCATGTGTTTGACATGATACTATGAAATAATGATTGTTCCACGCCCTTCCACATCACCAACAAATGACCAATACCATCAGTTCAATTTGGGGGGTATCCCATAATCCCTGAATAAATTAACCAACCGCCACCATAAACATTCAATCAACATGGTTGTCAGGTTGATTTTTCCCAAGAAATTCAAATCACCACCACCTTTCCAAAAATACCAACAAATATCCATCCATTGTTCCTGCACACTCATGCATGTTGAAGCTCTTGGGTCAATGTTGGGAATTTTGAACCTGAAACTCCTTTGCAATATTGTAACAACTAATTACACAGAACAATGTTCAACATGGGAGGATTGGTAGTCTATCATGAACCAGTAACCCTCGATTCCCTATGTTGGCTCCCAGAAGTGTACAAAATATTTGAAGATGCAGGGTGGGTAGCATATTTCGAGCGGTTGGACGGGTTTGACAGTGATATTTCCCTATAATTCACCCAAAATTTAACAGGAACCCATTCACATGTTATAGGTTTGGATATTAGTGTAACCTCTGTTACAGGGCTTCCCATCACTGGAAGAAAATGGTTTGGATGAAGGACAATCATTCCTAATGCGAAGACCAATTTCTTGGAGGAAGGAGAACAAGTGCAACCTAGAGGATGTGGCACAACAATAGAGGCTTTACCTCAACCTTGGGACCAAGTTGTTGTTTTCTTGAGGAAATATATTACATGTGATGGTAGGTACAAGATTGTTTACACCTATGAATTTGTTTTGTTGTCACACCTTTTTCAAGGATCATTGATAAATATGCCTTATTATCTGTTAGAATCTTTGCATGATATGGAACATTATGTAAGACAATCATGTTTTCCCCAAGGTTATGTCACATACCACTATCTGATAAAATTAATAGTGTTGAGATACTTGGAACTACAAAACCATACATGGACTGAATTCATTACCAGGGGAGAAGTAGAAGTTGATGGAAATGATGAAAATGAATCATAAGAGGAGGTAGTAAGTAGTGAGAGGAGTATTTTAGAAAGGGAAATAGAGGAAATAGAAGGAATTGATGAATATTTGGGACAAGATAATGTTGGTGGATAACTAGGACAGGGAAGTGGTGATGTAGAAATGAGGGAGAGCCCTGGAGTTTTGATTGCAGAAGATGTACATTTGGAATATATTGGAGTGCAGATGAAGGAATCTCTGCACCCAAGCCCTGAAAAATCACCTATCATTATAACAGAGGAAAATGAGCAGTTGATAGAGGAGAATCAACCAACACAACATGAAGGAGGGGATACAGAAAAAGAACCAAGTGTGGAAGAACCCATGGTAGAGATGAAGGAAGGATCAAATACAAAGATGCCTTCTATAGATACAGTGAAGAAATTAATTGTGGAGAGGTCACCGTCACATGAAAGGGTGGAAATGCCACCATAACAGATTCGGGAGGTTAAAACAGTGATTCAAATCGAGAATATAATTAAGTTGCAGGAAGAATCATATTCTTTGCATGATGATTCGTCCCATGTTTCCCCTGATTATGAAGTTGAAATTGTCTCAGAGAAACCTCCCCAAACAATGAAAAATATATTAAGGATGAAGAGGTCATTGCCATCGTTTCCATCAACTTTCCCAAGTACAAGGAGAAGAACCAAGGTTGTTGTCGCAACAAAAGCAACTAAAATGAAAATGGAAGAAAATGAGATTCATGTGATGCATCCTCTTTCACCCACTGTTACAAAAGAACCACTGGGTGATGAACAGTAACATGAAGTTGTCACTATAACACAAGCAAAAATTGACAACCTGAGCCCAAATCAAAGAGTTGTTGAAACACAAGAACCTATTGTTGAAATAGGTAAAATTCAGATTCATTCCCTTTTATTTGAGAATGATCAAATGAAAAGAAATGTTCAGAGGCTTATGGGGGAATTGGAAATGATAAAAGAAGAAAACAGAGCCCAAATGCCTCTTCCTCATGATATGGATTTATTAGTGCAAGAATC
The DNA here is from genome assembly GCA_010110895.2 of Picea sitchensis. Classification (NCBI taxonomy): domain Eukaryota; kingdom Viridiplantae; phylum Streptophyta; class Pinopsida; order Pinales; family Pinaceae; genus Picea; species Picea sitchensis. Next base: position 20,584 of record SNQJ01S0120405.1, on the reverse strand, counting down.
CCATGTTTTAGGAGGACAGACTATGCCATCATAGAAGGATGAAACACATGAAACATTTAAGGAATATTTGTGTCCCGAGTGTGGGGATATTTATATATTGGATGGGTATGAGGTGACCCTTCTTGATCCCTCTTCTTTGGGACTAATCAGAAGAAAAGAAGAGCTGGTTGAGGCAGCACAAACAAAGAAATCCACTGCCACATAAGAACTAGTGGCTAAGGAAGAAGAAAAGCAGACTATTGAAACACCTGAGAATGCCACTGTAACACAAGAACTAGTGGTACCTGATTTAAATATGCAGTCTAAAAAGGATATACAGGAAGTTGTCACTGTAACACAAGAAACAGTGATGGCTAAGACTGTTGAACCAACCTAGCCTGAGAGTACCACTGCTACACAAGAACCATTGGTACCTAATTTAAATCAACAATATGATGAGGCCACAGAAGAAGAAACTTCCACACAAGAACCACTGGTTGAGGAAGAGGAATTACCATAGCCAGATAAAGTCATTGTTACACAAAAACCAGTGACACAAGCTCAAATTCATCTAGAAATCAGTGATGAGGATGAACAAAAAGTTGACCATCATGACATAGAAGATAATACTATCTTTTTGTTGGAAGATATTGATAAATGGAAGAAATAGGTTGAAATGTTTGGAGAAGGAATGATTATTGTGCCAACCCACATAAAGGCAATACAAGACCTTAGGGAGAAATACACTAAAGAAGGAATTGGGAGATTTGAAGAAGTTGCAAGCTAAGTGCCATATTTTGCAACAGGATAAAAATCAAATGTATTTGTTAGCAGAAGAGTTGTTGAGTTGTATAATCCCTTCTCCCTCATACTTGGTCTTCCTTCATGAATAATTAACTCTTTTTAATCTTAAATCTATTAAGGAAGGAAATACTTATAAAATGATTAGTGCCTCTGAGTTTTTAGAAATGTTTTCCCAGAGTGATTTCTCAGATCAACATTTATTGTGTGAGCTTTATTTTCATGAACATGCCTGCCTGTTGGATATAAAAATTAATCATGTTCCCTATGCAGGAGATGTGCAGTTGAGAGCCTTCACTTCTTTTGTGAACAATCAGGAAAAATGGTGGAATGCCTTTCACACAATCCAGAAGAATGAAGGAGAAGAAACATTATNGATTAGGGGTGAATCCCATACTCCTGTTATTGTTTTTAATATACATCGACATCCACTCTCTTCATATTACATGAAAATAAAAGTGACAGAACTTCAAAGGTTTGTCATAGATTCTTGTGTTAAAAAAATTAATGATCAGAAATTATTTTCACTGGAAGGTAGAAGATTTAGATGGGAAGCATCCTCTCTGGCCTTGAGGACCAAGGATCCCTACAGTCATGATAATTTTACCTATGCTATGTCTCGGATTCCTAGCTATATTGAGTGCATTCAGACTTATGGGCCACAGTGGTTGGGGATTAAATTTCATTTCCCTCTTATTTGGATTCCAACAAATAAGTATCAACATAAGTACAAATTGACTAAGAAGACTGAAAGGGAATGTTGGGAAGAAGGGATTTATTCTAGGGGCTACAAGAATTTAGAAGAGAATGTTGCATCATCCTGCAATATTTCTAATTTTCATTGGAAAAGTTCATGCCCCGACTCAGACTCTGATTCTGAGTGAGTGAACTTTGAAGTTGAATGGGGACATGAAATGGTGCAGTTGGCGGGAGATGTTGGGTGATAGTCCTTGTTTTTACATTGAGCACTGGAAAATTAACATTGTATATGGAAATTTAACCTCTTTATAAGAAGTGGAAATGTTTAGCTGAATTTTTGTTAGTGATTAATTATTTTCACTATGATTGATTTCCTTTGAAATAACCAGACTAGATTACAAATCATTTCAATGATTCATAAAAAATTTATTGAGAGGCTACATGTAAAGTTTTTTTATTCATGACATTAAAATTTTAAATGCATTATATGAATGTTGGTCTCATTGGAAATAGATGTCCTATGATGACTGCATAGGAATCTAGTAGACCATTACATAGACCATTTTTCTCTTCGCTTAGCAACTCATGGCTCATTCCTTTTATGAATACCAACATGTCATCTCAAAGAAAATATAAATAAACATAATATATTCTAAATAAACCAATCAAGCTACTACAAATGACTCAATCTTCAGTCACGCATCAAATGAGAACTAGAAGCATTCAAGGTACTAACACAATCTTTAATCAAAATAAAACCAAACTTCCAAAGTTGAAAAAATTGTCCAAATGCAAACAAAAAACAAACCATTAAAATTTTCCAAGATATCAAAGTTACAAATCCAATAATTTTAATGCACTTGAGTCTTGAATGAGCCCATTATTTCTTAGAGGTTAGCGAAAGTCATGTTAATTAGTTATTCAACCTTTAATACTAAGACACTATCTATGTGAAGAGATAGGTCTCACTCTGAACTTCATCAAATGCCAACTTCATTTCCTGTCAAAGATAGGAAAAAGAGAATGTCTTAGCTAACTATCAAACCATCAAACTTAAAATATCTTGGATCAAATAAATGTATCTTCAATGTTACACTATTTAATAAAAAATATAGAACCTGTTTTTACCTTAAATGCAATCTCAAATTTACAGATGGTAATCTTGCTCCCATAAAAAATTACCTTTTACAATGTACTCCAAAAATAGAAGAACAATTAAGTCAATAAACTAACAAGAATCACGCCACATGTGCCATTCCATTCATTATTTCTACAACTCCAATCATCAATGAAACATGTAAGTCAAAATAAGAGTCCCCTCATGTATATCGGTTTAGATAACATCTTTGGGTATATTAATATCCCAGTTCAAATCAACATGTCAACCCTCATTTTCTATATTATGAACAAGAAACTCCATAGATGAACTATTATTATGACCCTCCAAAAGATTATCTTCCATATCAAGTTCATTAGAGGAATTTTTTGTGTTGTATTCTCCCCTTCTATCACAATCTGATCGCCAAAGAGCTAGTGCTCTGTCAAATGGAAAATTGTTTATGTCATACTTTGTTACATATAATATTAAATATGTATCCCTATGTTTATCAAGCTTGGTCCTCAACTTTGACTTCAAGAATGATAGTGCATTAAACATTCTCTCATCCTCCATCGATCCCAAAATCATGGTTTGACATAAATTTGCTAATTTGCAATATTCAGACATGTTTTCTTCTAGGTATTGGATTTCACCTAATTTATTCCATAATCTTGTTATTGCACCATGTTCTAGAGGTTTCTCCAAACCAAAATATTGAGCTAACATTGTTTGACCAAAAAGATTGGCTTGTTGATACAACTTTGATGAATCTTGCCAAATCGGTGCACTAAATTTTTTAATTTTTCTAAGAAGTCAACTCTTTTAGCCTCTCTATTTTGTTCAAGGTTCCAATATTGAGGGTATACCATAGTCATCGCCTCCAATAATTCATGTCGAGGAAATCGTTCCCTTATCTCTGATTCTAGTAATTTTGTAATTTCTATCAAGTTGTGCTTCACTGAAATCAAAAAATTGTTGAATTGATCTCTTGACACATGGCACTATTTAGTGATTCGTCCCATATTTATAATTGTTGGCCCTTTGACCAAGTTTTGAGGAAATATTGGTCATGTTTGACCACTTTTGGGACTTCAACGGGATGTTCGAAGATGAAGCGTCCAGGCAAAGCTGAGATCGCGGGATCTCACTTGTTTTGCAGCCTTGTGGACCGAGCAAAGGGTTTACTAGGGTTTATGTAGTGGGTTAAGGGATGTCGGCCCATGGGTTTACCCATGATTAGGCCTTTTTGTAAATGTATAAATAAGTATCTAAAAAATGTAAGAAGGGGATGTTTGTTATGTGCACAATATGTTGTAAGTGTTAATGTTGGCTCAGTTCAAGAGATTGTAAGTGGCTTTGTGCGATCTGGCTGTGTGAGGTAAGGCTCTGTGCCTTGACCTAATTTTGGGAAGGAGTATCTAGTGCGCAGCGTGAAAAATATCCTATCCTCTACGAAGTTGGGCTCTGTGGCTTTGTGCACAGGAGTAGATGAATATAAGAAGAATAAAGACTAATAAATAAGAAGAAGTTGGTGGACGTAGCCCCACACTGGGGTGAACCATGTATATCCTGTGTTTGATGTGCTTTGTGCAATGTTGTGGATGTTATTTATGTTGGTTATATGTTAGTGCGTTGATCTTTATATATGTTAGATAGATATATTGATGCTTAGTGCCCTATTGATGGTAAATGAATGAGAGATCTGATTTAAAGCTATGTGCTAAGTGATTAATTGTGCTCGATATTTATTTTTACCGTGCTAATATCTAACAAGGGTTTAACCTATGATGTGAATGAGATTCAAGAACTAATCCATATTATTGTCTAAGAGTTATGCTAAGTGTTTTAATCACAAATTTGTGTCCCGGCCTGGTTGTAGACACTTGAGTCCTGTAACCCCCCCTGCCTCTACCCCGAGTGAGACTTCATATGCTTCGTAGGTTTTGCCGAAAGGGCCGGTAGTTAGGGTTTTGTTGGTGCATTGTTGAAGCGTTGAACCATGGGTTTGCTCCTATGCCAAAAAATGGTTCCGTTGTCGGGACCTAAAACTGTGATTGCTAGGAACTGAAGAAAATAGAAAGATCTGTGCGTAGATCTGCTGTTGAAGTGCACAATATTCCACTCGAATTGCGAAGCTCTGTGCTAAGAAAGAAACCTTATCTGAAGAAAAGAGGTAAGATCTTGAAAGAGGTAAAGATTTGTGCTCTGATAAGAGTAAGATAAGTGAAAAATTTTGTTTCGAAAGCATGAATCTAGGTATGTTTGATAGATTTTGTCCTAGTCTGAATTCTAGGGCATAGTTAGAAGAAAGAGTTGATCTAAATAAATTTGATAGAAACATAGAAAGACTTTTTGGACTAATAAGTGGATGCAGGAACCTAGAAAGAATTTTTGCAGATTGTAGGTTCAGCACTGTGATCCCAGTGCATAGTCCAGGAAAGGTTGGGGATCGTTTAAAAGAAAGAGACGATTGGCACTGTGTTATAATTGTAGAAGACTGGGACATCTTTCTAAGGAATTCCCTGGTACATGTCCTATTTTTCTTTGTTGTAAAGCTATTGGTCATGAGGTTGAGGATTTCCCAAGGATGATTGCTAAAGTTGAAAAGATGAACATGAGACAAGAAAACTATAAAGAAGGTCAAGAGACTAAGGATATTTTAAAGAATCATACATAAAAAAAGTCAGAGACTATGTTAATATAGTTAAAAGAAGTAATGGATGATCACAGAGACATCGGTTTACCAGAGATCCTAAAAGAAAAACAACGCATAGTTACAAGAATAGAATACTTCGACATAGACTGTGTATTGGATGAGGAAACACATGTGAACATTATGCCAGAAAGCACTTGGAAAATTTTGGGAAAGCCTGCTACGACACCTTCGTTGGGAAGGATAGGATTAATTAAAGGAAAGATGATAACCCTATGTGGAAGAGTTACTAATATACCTATGATTGCTCATGAAACATTGACTGAAGAAGAATTGGAAGTCATTAAATTTGTTGAGAACAACACCCCTTTTCCACTATTGTTAGGAAAGACTTGGATTGAGAAGGATCAGATCAGAAGGAAAGCAGAGGAGGAAGCTACAGAAAAGAAAAAGAAAGAACTAAGGGATATCATATCTAGAAAAATAGAGCGACTAATAGAAGAACAAGAGGATAAGTCGAAGCAATAGAGGACAAGAGAATTAGTTTTCAAATTTGAAAGAATGCATGAAGACTTGACGAACCTTCCCATGCAAGAAAGAAGTGTAGCCACCCCAAAAATAGCAAGAGAAGGGACATTAACCTCAGAATTCGTAAGAGCACATCAACAATGCGAAGTCACTTTACTAGGAGAAGATAAGAATACAAAATGGAAGAGGATTCCATAAATTGTTAGAGAAGCTTAGATCACAGGAATGAAGGCCAGGAAGATCAATAAGAAGAAAGCAAAGCTAGAAAAATTACATGAAGCCGCAAAAAACAGAAGGAAGACTTCATAGGAGATAGGTCCGCAGAAGTTGAACCTCATCGGAACAACAAAACCACACAGAATGGGACTTTGCCAAGATGAAGATATATGACCGTTGGAGGCGTCTCGACCATTAGAATAATGCTCTGGAATGGCTAGAAAATGCAGTTATGAGAAAATGGACCATTGAGACTACGCCATAACGGATTGATTCACATTGATAGATGCATTCCTTCCCGTTGGAGGAATATGTTATGACACTTGCTTATTTAACCAGTCAGACGTTGCGTCGAAACCACTTTTTTCCACCCGTGATTATCCAAGCTAACAGAGAATTGATTTCATATCATATTGTGATTTATAGACCTAACCATCCGTGTGATTACCTCGCTTGTCCATTCGCCCACCCGATCTATTTGGTTACAAGTGTGAATGTCGAGCGAACATAACATGTTATAAAGTCTGTGGAGGATATTATCATGGATCTCATGGCTAAGAAAGTTATGTTTGTAGGAATACAGGCATCATCGACTGGAGAATTTCAAGCATCCCCCTCGACTGTACGTCGTTCTAGTCGTACTACTAAGAATCAAATCAAACACCATGTGATCTAGCTAACACGAATCAGATCTAGTCGATCTTTCCAGACTACATACCGCCCTTGGCTGGCGTGGTTAACTGTGATAGTATCCCACACAAATTTGAGTATACGTTGATCATTGCGTACATCCCAAAAGGGATACACATAGTTGGACCCCAGTTAGGACAGATCCTAGTCTTGAAGAACAATGACTTCAACCTCGACGATAGGAAGAACTACATGATGCTTGCACCACATAGATACCTCATGAAGATGACTGGGAAGAAGCCACGCATAGTCTCCCATCCATGGATAAAGGAGATCATGTAGTCCATGATCTTTAACATAATGAATATTCCTCACTTTGGCTGGCATCAGGAGGTTAACGCTTGCATTAAACTCCTCTTGTTGTGCTACCATGGAGGATATTTGTGGCTCGATAGGTGCATCACTATGGATCTGGCACTGATCCACCTCATCAAAGGACTGAGCATGTAGGGACCAGACTCTCAACAATTCTACCTAGGGAAGAATTTAGATCGCTCCCTGTCACAATGCATAAAGGAATATTATGGCAATGTAGAGAAGGGAAAGTGGGGCTACAAGGTAGCCTCTATCCAGGATGGAGTAGTGCGCCTCACTTTCCAACTTATAGCTGGAAATCTTGTCAAAAAGAACCATCTGACACAAGTCACTGGGTTTGTAGTGGACCTCTCAAGGAAGTGCGTAGAAGGAATGCAAATGAACTGGGAGAGTTACCTCGTCAATGAGCAGGAGAAGGATTGTCGCAAAGCGCAAGATCAGGGATATGAGTTTCATTTTAGCTGGATACTAGTATTGATCACATTTGTTACTTGGCAGATGCAGGAAGGAGAAAAATTTATAGAAGTTGAGCCATCAGAATCATTGGCTACAAGGTTCTCCACCTTGTGGTACATGAATGATATGGCGAAGCAGTGTAAATCAAACGTGGTGTTCCATGCCTACTAATAGTAGTTGAAGCGTGCTATTGAGGCATTTCCCCACATGACACTGAACACCTTGTATCAATACATACCACTAGCAAAGTTCCATGCAGATCGAAACTTTATCTACATCACTACGTGCAGGGATGAGAGTAAGGAGGATTTGCAATCCTACTACAAGCTGACCGACGAAGACATGGAATAAACCACCAAAGAATGGCCAGGAAATTTCCTTGTACTGGTGGAATATGCAGAAATATCTAACCCCGACATCATCAAAAGTCCTTGGTCACCCGGGTCGAACATGATGGACAGACTAGCGTGAAGAAAAAGAAGAAAAAGGAGGAAGTGCAGAACATAGAAAATGATGAGGAGGACAACGCCTTGGAGGAAAGTAGACCTGAATCACCCACAGGAGGAGGAGGAGACGAAGTGAACCAAGAAGAAGGAGGGGAAGAAAGATAAAATCAAGGCAAAGGTGAAGTTACACCACCAAAAGATTCCCCTACCAAGGCCAAAACATCAAAGAAGAAGAAGGTTTCTCTGCAGAAACCCTCATAAAGAAAGAAGACCTGTGCCAATAAACCCTAGTCGAAGAATGTGCTCACAGTGGACGATGTCAATCTCATCATCGCAACCATGGAGGATGGTTCAGAGGATATCTTGTAGAGAAATGGAGCAAAGTGGGATATGATGTATGAAAGAATCGAGAAGGAGCTGAAGGAGATACAAAAATCCATCTATTTGAGTTGCGCAGTACCTACTGCACCTTCTTCATCGAAGATTGCATAATTGGGGGATGAGCATGCCCAATTATGAAGGATAGAAGATGCAATAGAGGCCTGACTTCATCGAGTACATGAAGAAAAGGAGCAGGCTATAGAATCCTTGAAGCAATAAAATGCGGAGGTCTTAGAGCAACTTTGAGTTGCGTGGAAGGATAAAGATGAAATTCGGGTGATGTATGATAGGAAAATGCGAAGATGAAAAAGAAAAAGACGAGTTGCTCCCAGAGTAGACTGTGGTCAAAGAGGCAGTGACTAAAGCACTTCGCTCTATGTCAGGCTTGGCACAAGAGGAAGAAGAGTTGGTAGAGATTCAAGTGGGGAAGCTCGATGAGGCCATTCAACAGCTTCAAGCAAGAGTAATGGAGTTAGAGCTCCAAGTAGTGTCGAGCACTCCACAAGAAGTGTGCTATCAAAGGGAAGAAATCACCAATAGCACAGTAGAAATAATTAGAGCACTCGACTAAAACCTATGAATGCCTTGTAGAAGACCCAGAGCTGAGGAAACTGGAAGCAAAACTACAGGAGGCAAAGTAGCAGGCACTGATAGTTCAAGCACAGATGAAGCTACTCACTGCAGTCAAGAGGATGAAACGATCACAAGAACAACGCACAGTCCAGGAGCAGATTACTACCATCCATGGTAGAGTCATGGAAGTTACACATAGGCTACAACCAGTGTAGGATGAAGCCTGGATGATTTTTGAAGAGATTGAAGGACACAGATAACAGCTAGACCAAGTGGTTGCAACAGTGGAACAATGCCTATAAGGGCTTGTTATAGAGAAAGTGATTCAGGATTTTTTCGAGAAGGAGGCTCTAGCGAAGCAACAAATCAAGGCAGCTCGAGCTAAGATCAAGGCCTTTTAAGCAGCATTGCCCATATCTGAGTGACTCAGGACGATTCACGTGTGAGTGTTGGCAGCCTATTGGCCCTTGACCAAGTTTTAAGGAAACATTGGTCATGTTTGACCACCTTTAGGACTTTGACAGGCTAGTCGAAGATGAAGTGCCCAGCTGGAGCTGAGATCACAGGATCTCACTTGCTTTGCGGGCTTATGGATCGAGCAAAGGGTTTAATAGGGTTTATGTAATGGGTTAAGGGATGTCGTCCCATGGGTTTACCCATGATTAGTCCTTTTATAAATGTATAAATAAGTAGCTATGTGATGTAAGAAGGGGGTGTTGGCTATGTGCACAATATGTTGTAAGTGTTAATGTTGGCTAAGTGCAAGAGATTGTAAGTGGCTTTGTGTGATCTAGCTGTGTGAAGTAAGGCTCTGTGCCTTGACCTAATTTTGGGAAGGAGGATTTGGTGTGCGGCGTGCATATCTCATCTCCTCTACAGAGTTGGGATCTATGGCTGTCGAGTTGGATATATAACATATGAATCAACATTTAATTTTCAACCTGGGAAGGTAGACTTAGAGGAACCAACACAGGAAATGCAGGGTTGAAGAGGGGGTTTAAAGAATGCCAAACTAATCTCTGAACTGCTAAAAGAAACTTACTGGAAGAAGCTACTGTACTCTACTTTTCTCTGCACTACTCTGTACTACTCTGTACTAACTTCATAAAAGGTCTACTGCACACTGATGACTGAAAACAATTAAGTTTCTGCTACTTATTACTCCACACAACTCAGCAACCTTCTATTTTATGATGCAATGAAACTCTCTATTGTAACCAAATGAAATGCTATTTCTGTTAATCAATGGCTGAAAAGATAACGTCTAAACTTGAATCTTGAAATGCTAAACCCTCTGTTGCAATCAAATGAAATGTTATTTCTGTTCTATGAAATCAATGAGAAAAATGGCAATGTAAATTGGAATCGAATATTTGCTGAAAGATGGTGTTCAAATATGAATATGGAGTCTACTATAAATGCAACATACACAGCTCTGTTTCCATCAAAGGGGGCCCTGCCTTCTCTGTCAACAGACTATTCTCTAAATCAACACATACTGGAAAACGAACAACAAACTTGTAATAACAGAAATCGAATTAATGGAACTCTTAACTATTTTATTGGAAATAAGAACAATATAGTGCTTGGAGATTTCCATTCTTCTATCTAGTCTATGCTCCGTCTATCTCCTCCCAAGCATAATAGCTCTGTATATAACATTTTAGATCCCCCACAATGCATGGCTTTGCGCCTAAGTAGTTAAAAAATGGTTTACTGGAGAATGAGACACGTTTTACATACCCAATCGATTTAAGATTGCCTTTACCCATGTCTCTTGATAAGCATGATTACATGTGCAACCGAATGCTTATGCTCCCCTTAAGATAGGTGATACCATTAAGTTTTCAACCAACTCTTGAATGCCCTAATCTTATGACATGAAGGCAAAACACGCGTGGCAATAATTCTGGACCTTTTACGCTGATGAAATTGGCCTGGCACTTCTGATGCAAGAAAAACATATGACGGGGCCACTCCATCAGGTTGTCCAGACCTGCCCATTGGCACTTGTTCTCCAAAATTCTCTATAGACTTCTCAGAAGTCGCTGATGCTGGTATTAAAGGAGTCCAGATCAGACCTGGTGCAACGCCATTAACGCGTATTCCCCGTTTCACTAGCTGGAAAGCCAAGCCTCTGGTGAAGGCGACAATTGCTCCCTTGGTTGATGAATAATCCAAGAGAGTGGCATTCCCTTTATAAGAATTCACAGAAGTTGAGTTGATGATGTTGCTCCCTTCTTTCATGTGCTTCAGAGCACGATGGACCAAAAAGAACATTGAAAAGATATTTGTTCTAAACACACGCTCTAGCTGCTCTAGTTTCAAATCCTCAACGCTTGGGACTGGATGTTGTTCAACTGCATTATTGACCAGAATATCAATCTGGCCATATGCCTTCACAACTTTGTCTACCACCTTCTTGCAATTCTCATCATATCCCAAATCCATCATTGGGAACTTCAATATCAATTTCCCTATCAAACCTTCCAAACCTTCTAAGAGCTGGGTAAATTTAGTAGCTTCGTTGATATCTTCACTGGGTGTGAACTGGTACCTGGTACTGGTAAGTTCTGTTTAGTATCAACATTATGTTAAAGAGACAAATATCCCAGGAATGACACTCATCATTTAAACTCTTGATGGCCACATCCAGAACCCAGGAAAACAAATAGCTTTAACCAATGCACAAATCCTTCATCATTATCTTGATTTCTATAAACTTCCATTCATTTGTTACAATGAGTGATACCATTAATAAGATTTGGACCACCTCTGTTTAGTAGCTTGTACACACGGCTGGAAGTGCCTGATGTTTGAAGGTAGTAGTGATAGAAAAATGGATGCATTTTCTTGTAGTAGTGTTTTCAATGATATCAAAAGAATGCCACAGCATATGAGTAAGGTTTTGTAAGAATCCATAAGAAGAAGACTTCATAAGTATGAAAATCTTAGCAACCCAATCATGAAAGAAGCCAAGAATCTGTAATAAAATGTATCAAATCCAGATCCCAACATTCCCCCATGCCTAGATTTTTGCATGTCCTCATGCAAACGTATTGTCCTCTTAATACTAGCACAGTAATAGAATGCTAACAGTCTTGAGAACTGTCCATTTGATTGATGCGAACTGCTGAGAAGAACCCCTATATTCTGAGCATATGCTGTCAACTCATTCATTCATCACTTAGATAAAAATCTTTAATCACTTCTTATTTCAGCTGATGCTTTTTTATTGTAGCAAACATATAAACTATACAAAGATGTTGATATTTATTCACTATCCTACCTACCTACCTAAAGAAAAAGAGACATTTCTTTAAGTATAGGAAAATAACCAATGTAGCCACCGTCTTAGCAGAACCAGTAATGAATTCATGCCCTTTGATAGAATATATAGATGTATAATTACCAAGGCATGCTGAGCAAGCAACCCTGGTTGCTTGATTTCCAAGAATTGTTGAAGAAGAAGAGCATCTGAAGGCTGTAGAACAGATTGAAACCAATGTTCAATATGATTATGCATACCATGTTCTTTTGTTGCTGTAGTTTCTAATTGCTCATTGTTCTCTATAGGCTAGCAAAGGTGTTCACATAGAACCACTGAATCAACTGTTTCCTCCTCCATTTCTTGAGCTGCAGAGATCTCGTCAAGTTCCTACAAGATGCACGAAAGTTCCTGCAACAATTTCTTCTTCCGTTCATTCAATCTTGAATCCATTAGTCAATTTTTTTTTGTGATTTTTTTTCTTTTGTTGTAGGTGGTTTTGCTAAAACTTTGAAAGTCACATCAACTGATAATAATTCTGAAACCCACACTAGCTTGAAAAATGAAATGCACTCTTGTTGAATGGAAATTTGCTTCTATTGAATCAAATGCACACCCTCTTATACTGATGAACTCAATTGCTGAATCAAATCTAATACTGCTGAAATCAAGACTCTACTGCTGTTGAATAAAATCTACTAAAATGAAAACCTCTTTGTTGCTAAATGTAATCTAACACTGTTGAAATGAACCACTTGCACACTAATGAATTTGAAAGCACTCTTTACTTCTAAAGAAATACTTGCAGAAATCAAATCTACTTGGAAAAACTTCGGAGCCCACTCTCCAATCATTTTTAGTACCTCCCCAGCAACGGCGCCAAAATGTCGAGTTGGATATATAACATATGAATCAACATTTAATTGTCAACCCGGGAAGGTAGACTTAGAGGAACCAACACAGGAAATGTAGGGTTGAAGAGGGGGTTTAAAGAATGCCAAACTAATCTCTGAACTGCTAAAAGAAACTTGTTGGAAGAAGCTATTGTACTCTACTTTGCTCTGCACTACTCTGTACTACTCTGTACTAACTTCATAAAAGTTCCACTGCACACTAATGACTGAAAACAATTAAGTTTCTGCTACTTATTACTCCACACAACTCAGCAACCTTCTATTTTATGATGCAATGAAACTCTCTATTGTAACCAAATGAAATGCTATTTCTGTTAATCAATGGCTGAAAAGATAACGTCTAAACTTGAATATTGAAATGCTAAACTCTCTGTTGCAATCAAATGAAATGCTATTTCTGTTCTATGAAATCAATGAGAAAACTGGCAATGTAAATTGGAATCGAATCTTTGCTGAAAGATGGTGTTCAAATCTAAAGATGGAGTCTACTGTAAATGCAATATACACAACTCTGTTTCCATCAAAGGGGGCCCTGCCTTCTGTGTCAACAGACTGTTCTCTAAATCAACACATACTGGAAAACGAACAACAAACTTGTAATAATAGAAATCGAATTAATGGAACTCTTAACTATTTTATTGGAAATAAGAACAATACAGTGCTTGGAGATTTCCATTCTTCTATCTAGTCTATGCTCCTTCTATCTCCTCCTGAGCATAACAACTCTGTATATAATGTTTTAGATCCCCCACAATGCATGGCTTTGCGCCCAAGTAGTTACAAAACGGTTTACTGGAGAATGAGACACGTTTTACATACCCAATCGATTTAAGATTGCCTTTACCCATGTCTCTTGATAAGCATGATTACATGTGCAACTGAATGCTTATGTGACCCTTAAGATAGGCGATACCATTAAGTTTGAAACCGACTCTTGAATGCCCTAATCTTATGACACAAAGGCAAAACACGTGTGGCAATAATTCTGGACCTTTTACGCTGTTGAAATTGGCCTGGCACTTCTGATGCAAGAAAAACGTATGACGGGGCCACTCCATCAGGTTGTCCAGCCCTGCCCATTGGCACTTGTTCTCCAAAATGCTATATAGACTTCTCAGAAGTCACTGATGCTGGTATTAAAGGAGTCTAGATCAGACCTGGTGCAACGCCATTAACGCGTATTCCCCGTTTCACTAGCTGCAAAGCCAAGCCTCTGGTGAAGGTGACAATTGCTCCTTTGGTTGATGAATAATCCAAGAGAGTGGCATTCCCTTTATAAGCATTCAAAGAAGTTGAGTTGATGATGTTTCTCCCTTCTTTCATGTTCTTCAGAGCATGATGAACCAAAAAGAACATTGAAAAGATATTTGTTCTAAACACACACTCTAGCTGCTCTGGTTTCAAATCCTCAACGCTTGGGACTGGATGTTGTTCAGCTGCATTATTTACCAGAATATCAATCTGGCCGTATGCCTTCACAACTTTGTCTACCACCTTCTTTCAATTCTCATCATATCCCAAATCCATCATTGGGAACTTCAATATCAATTTCCCTATCAAACCTTCCAAACCTTCTAAGAGCTGGGTAAATTTAGCAGCTTCGTTGATATCTTCACTGGGTGCGAGCTGGTACCTGGTACTGGTAAGTTTTATTTAGTATAAACATTATGTTAAAGAGACAAATATCCTAGGAATGGTGCTCAACATTTAAACTCTTGATGGCCATGTCCAGAACCCAGGAAAACAAATAGCTTTAACCAATGCACAAATCCTTCATCATTATCTTGATTTCTATAAACTGCCATTCATTTGTTACAATGAGTGATACCATTAATAAGATTTGGAACACCTATGTTTAGTAGCTTGTACACACGGCTGGAAGTTCCTGATGTTTTAAGGTAGTAGTGATAGCAAAATGGATGCATTTTCTTGTAGTAGTGTTTGCAATGATATCAAAAGAATGCCACAGCATATGAGTAAGGTTTTGCAAGAATCCATAAGAAGAAGACTTCATAAGTATGAAAATCTTAGCAACCCAATCATGAAAGAAGCCAA
>SNQJ01S0120404.1:35285-52715 GCA_010110895.2 Picea sitchensis | reverse complement strand
TCAGGAATAAATTGAATGAAGATGGACAGGTTACAAGGAACAAATCTAGATTGGTATGTAAAGGATATGCACAGATTGAAGGAATCGACTTTGAAGAGACATATGCCCCAGTTTCCAGAATGGAAGCAATCCATTTGATTTTAGCCTATGCATGCTCCAAAAATGTTAAAGTATATCAGATGGACGTAAAATCAGCTTTTCCGTGGTTTTCTCCCGATTTGGGTTTCCACGTAAAACAATGGTGTACTGTGCATGTGTGTGATTTTTTATTTATTACTTCTCATTATTGGATAATAATTCTACATTGATATAACATTTGAAGAAAAAGGATTATAATTACGTTATTACTGATTCACCCCCCCTCTCAGTAATCCAACACTTTCACCATTGAATAATTTGGTTTTAGAATTGAGGTAGTATGTCTAGGGATATTACCTCTTACACAAGGCTATGCTTTGATATCACCTTAGTAGTACTTAGAGAGACTTCCTAGTGAATCAATCCGCCTATCCAATCTTGAAAAGCCCTATTTACACTAGGTGACCCTTGATAGGTAATACTCTTTAGGTACCTTTGACATCAAATCATATTAAAACCCTAAGCCTTATATATAATTTTGTAGTGACCCCATAGCCCTTCCTAAGGCATTGGTCTATCCTCTTCTTCAACCACCAAAAACCCAAAAAATCATATTCTCCTTCCTTTTTCCTTTTTTTAATTTTTGTTTAGAAATTTAGGGTTTTATCTTGTCTAATCTTTGGTCTAGATTGCTTGATCTAAAAAGGTTCATGTTGTATCTTATTTTTAGGTCTCATTCATGATGAATTTATTTCAAAGAATATTTTTTCTAGTTGGCATATATAGGGATTTGGATCTAATTTTCATTATTTACCTTTCGAAAGGATCTAACCCTTAGTATATTGAGGTATCCTTAAAGTGAAACAAATTTAATTATTCTAATGGATGCCCTAATAAGGTGCTTGGAACATATGATATCAAACCCCAACTATAACAACTTGTCATTTATTCTTGCAATGTTGAAGTGTCTTTATGGTTTATGCATTCACATTTTATGAAACGATGAAAGAGTAAATGCAACAATTTAGTTCATTATTGTCCCTTCAACACACATTGATTTGATGATATTTCTCATTGGTTTCACAAATGTTTTATGCAACATTTTAGTGCATTTTTAATCCAAACCATCAACATGAGTGAAATGATGCATTAAAAGGTCCAACGACCTCCTAAAAAACACAAAGAGTCATCTTTATTTGTCGCTAATTCAAGGGTTTACTTGTTGTCCTAATCATATACATTTAAGTTTGTTTTGGGTGATGATATGATGTCAGTCCTTACAACATTTTAATAAATTTACACCCTAGACTATATTAATAAGTAAATCAAGATCTAAAAAGGTCCAACAACCTCACTCAAAACTGGAGATTTGATCAATGTTCAAGGGTGTTTTCATTGATTGAAACTTTTATATTTTATGATGGTATAACCTTTCTTTGGTAAAAAATTTAGTATGTTATCGTTCCATATACTCCATAATAATAAGTCGGTGCAAATAATGATCCAATTGTTAGAAAAACAAGATCGTGGAACAATAAAATAAAACAAATGCAGAAATAAAACATAGAAGATACACAATACAATAGAGACACATATATACGTGGTTCACCCAGCATGGGCTACGTCCACCAGAGAAATTTTGAGGTCCTTCCTTTATTATTATCTAGCAAAATGAAGGGATACAACCTACAACACACCCGTTGTAAATTCCTCTTCTTTCTCTTACAATCTCCTCACTCAGAATACAATATTCGCAATAATACATAGTCTCAATACATTTTCATCATAAAAGAGGGTTTCCTTCTAGGGAAAAAAACCCTAACATGACTTATACCGTCAGATTTGCAACCTTATAATGAACAGTCCAGATTTACAATGAAATTACAATATACATTTACAAGGCATTTTTTCCTTCGGGGTCTTAGTCCTCGAACCCCCATCGAGGAACGTTGTTCCTTGAATCCCCATTGGGGGGTCACTTGCCCCCAGACCCCGCAGAGGGGGTAACCCCCCTCTACACTCCCCCTCATGGAGGAGTGTACATTCTTCCAAGGTGTAAAGTCTTCATGGGGTATAAACATGGCTGAAAACAAAGACCTATGAATCATGAATATATTCAGGCACCACAACCAACAATATCCCACTTCGAGACTGATCTCAGCAACTCCATCGTTGTTGTGTCTGCTAGACTATGATCCTTCTTGGACATGGAAAATTTATCATCTTCATATTCATGCTTGAAGACCAACTGAAACTGAGCAGGAACTTAGTTTCTCCCTGGCTACTCCCTTTGTTAACATGTCTGTAGCATTCTAGATAGTGTGTATCTTTTCCAACTTCAAATGTCCATATTCCAAAATGGATCATACGAACTGGTACCTGAGTTGTATATGATTATTTTTTTAATGGAAGACTGATTTCTTGGACATATGAATGGCACTCTCACTATCACAGTATAACCTACTATTCTCCTGCTTCTTTCCCAATTACTCCATAAATATCTATAACCAAATCATCTCTTTACTAGCCTCTGTAGCAACAACATACTCTTCCTATGTTCTTGAAAGTGCAACAACCTTTTGCAGTTTCTAAATCCAACTTACTATTGTTCCACCTATAGTAAAAACATACCATGTGGTGCTCCTCCTTCTATCTTTATCACCTACCATATATGAATCAACATATCCATGTAGAACAATGTCTGAACCTCTAAAACACAATGCATGAGTAGCAGTACCTCTCAAATACCTGAGAATCCACTTTACTTCCTCTCAATGTTCTTTACCTGGATTTTTCATATACCTTCTCACAACTCCCACTGCATGTGCAATATCTGGTCTTGTGAAAACCATCGCATACATCAAGATGCCAACTACCAATGAATAAGGGACCCTAGACATGTATTATATCTACTCTTGTGTCTTATGACACATTTCCTTAGTTAATTTTAAATGGTTGGCCAAAGGTGTACTAATTGATTTTTCATTCTGCATTCTAAACCTCTCCAACACCTTCTCTATGCACTCACCCTGAGACAATGTCAATTTGCGATTTTTCATGTCTCTTATTATTCTCATACCAAGGATTTTATTTGAAGCACCCAAATCCTTCATTGCAAATGAATTAGATAATTTCTTCTTGAGCACATTTATATCCTGCATATTAGACCATGCAACAAGCATGCTATCTAAATACAATAGCAAGATAATATAGCTTCCATTTTCTATCCTTTTACAATAAACACAGTGATCAGAATGACATCTACTATAACCTTGTTCTGTCATAAACCTATCAAACTTCAAATATCACTTCCTTGGAGCTTGCTTTAGGCCATAATAGATATTCTTCAACTTGCATATCAAATTCTCCTTCCTTCGACCTCATACCCTTGTGGCTACTGCATATAAATCTCTTCCTCCAAATCCCCATGGAGAAAAGTTATTTTAACATCTAATTGTTTAATATGAAAATATTCTACTACCACAAGACTTAAAATAGTCCTAATTTAAGTCATTTTAACAAAAAGAGAAAATATTTCATCAAAATATATACCTTTCTTTTGTGTAAATCCATTTACAACAAGTCTAGCCTTGTACCACTTTTTGCCTCCATCTTCTTCCTTCAACTTGTAAACCCATTTATTCTGTAATTCTCTTTTTCCTGCATGCAACTAAACTAAGTCCCAAGTTTGGTTATTTACCAAGGAATCCATTTCCTCTTTCATTCCCTGCTCCCATTTATTTTTGGTGTCTACCTGCATCGCCTTTTCATATCATTCTGGTTCACTAGAATCAATCAACAATAAATAATACAATGAAGGAGAGTATTGTTCAGGGGGTCTACTTAATTTTTTATATCTTCTAACAACACTTGCAGGATTTTGAGGTACATGTTGCTCCTGTTGTTGTACATTTTTATTTTCTAGTTCCTTTGGAATTTATTTTTCAGTGATCTCATCAAGCACTGTGTATTCTGGTTTTTCTTTCTCCTATTTCTTTCCCGGCAACTAATCTTTGTACATGAACTTCTCATTGAATATGGCATCTCTACTCCTAATGATTTTTTTATTTTCATAATCCCATAAGCGATAACCAAAATCATTAACATTGTATCCAATAAAGGTACACTTCTTGGATTTTTCCTCAAGCTTTGTTCTATTTTCTTTATCAATATGGACAAATGATTCACAACTGAAAGTCTTCAAAAAAGAATAGTTTACCTTTTTACCTTTCCATTCCTCCTCTAGAATTCCACCATCCAAAAAGATTGAAGGTCCTATGTTTATTAAGTAAACAACAATATCTACAACATCTTCCCATACCTGTAAGGGAAAACCAACATGAAATCTCATACTCCTTGCTCGCTCCATGATTGTCATGTTCATCCTTTCTGACACACCATTTTCTTGTGGTGTTCCTGGAACTGTCTTCTCTCTACGAATCCCATGGTATGAACAATAATAATCAAACTCCTTGCTGCAATATTCACCTCCATTGTCTGATATGAGAAACTTCAACCTTTTTCCTATCTCATTCTCAACCAAAGCTTTCCATTTCTTAAAAGTATATAAAAAAAAAGATTTTTATCAAATGCAATAAATCCAAGTTTTTCTAGTTGAATCATCAATAAACGTAACATAATAACGAGATCCATTGAGAGATGATACTTGAGTTGGTCCCCATACATCTATATGCACACACTATAACCTTTCACGCCTCTTTTCTTTTCTGACTCTGAGAAAAATGACTCTCTTATGTTTTTCATAAACATAATGCTCACAGAAATCCAAATCAATTTGTTTAAGATCTGACAACAAATTTATTTGTTGAAGTATATGCATCCACTTATCACTCATGTGTCCAAGCCTATGATGCCACAGTTCTATATCCACTCCTATAGAATCTAGAGAGATAGAAGAGTCAGAATTACCAGTACATAAATACAATGTACCTACCTTCTCTCCTTTTTCTATCACCAGTGATCCTTTGGTGACCTTCTACACCTTATTTGTAAATATGGATATATATTCTTCACTTTCCAGCTACCCCATTGACATTATATTTTTCCTTAGATATAGAACATGTCTTACTTCTTTCAACAACCATTGGTTTCCATTCCTTTGCTCTATTTTTACCTTTCCCATTCCAACAATTTTGCATGGTGCATCATCACCCAAATGAACCTGTCCAAAATCACCTTGAACATAGTCTAGAAAATGTTTCCTATGGGGTGTGGCATGAAATGAATCCCATGAATACACTATCCAAGACTCAGATATAATATCTACATAAAGAATCAAAGCATATTGTAACACATCACCTATTACATTTTCTTCCTGATTTTTCTCCTACTATCCATCTCTTTGTTTCTTTGGAGCTCTGCAGTCTTTCTTCAGATGTCCTTTCTTCCCACAATTCCAACACTCTATCTTTATGAGTTTAGATTTGGATCTACCCTTCCTAGAATTCCCTCGGTTCCATGATCCCTTTCCTCTATCCTTTTGTCTTCCCATTTTCTCCATGTTTAACGCATTACCTGATGTCTCACTTGTGATTTTTCATCGCATTTCCTCACTAATGATAAAACCAACAACATCATCAAATTTTAAAGTATTTGAACCAGAGACAGAGTTACTTACATCCATGACCAATCCATTCCATCTTTCTGGCAATGAGCACAAGATTAGAATATCCCTGACCTCATAATTAAAGTCCACTTTTACTTACTAAGTTGATTAGTAACCATATTAAATTAGTAACTGTATTACCTTATTGGACATTGAGGGTTTTTCATACAGTTTAGCCAATGTGTCCATCAACTCCTTTGTTGTCTTTTCTTTCAAAATATTGAAATCCACCGACATTTCCAGACTCATCCATATCGTTCCTAGAGCCTTTCTGTCAAGAATCTCCCATTCTTCATCCTTCATGGCTATCGGATTCTTTGTTATTCCACCCAATGGTAGGAATAAATCCTTCTGATATGAATAGTCTTTCATCTGCATCTTCCATAACTGGTGGTTTTGGTCGTTAAATTTCTCGACCCTAAACTTTCCATCTTTCGCAATTTCTCCCACTTGAACCAGGAACCCTCTTTTACTGTGAGTTACCTTTCACTCTGATACCAATTGTTACAAAAACAGGATCGTAGAGAAATAAAATAAAACAAATGCAGAAATAAAACACAGAAGATACACAATACAATAGAGACACATATATACATGATTCACCCAGTGTGGGCTACGTCCACCATAGAAATTCCCAGGTCCTTCTTTTATTATTATCCAACAAAATGAAGGGATACAACCTACAACACACCCGTTGTAACTTCCTCTTATTTCTCTTACAGCCTCCTCACTCAAAATACAATATTCACAATAATACATAGCCACAATACATTCCCCTCATAAAAGAGGGTTTCCTTCTAGGGAAAAAAAACCTAACATAACTTCTACCGTCAGATATGCGACCTTATAATGACCGGTCTAGATTTACAATGAAATTATAATATAAATTTACAAGGCAATTTTTCCTTTGGGGGCTTTGCCCCCGAACCCTTGTTGGGGGACCGCTTGCCCACGAACCTTGCAAAGGGGGTAATCCCCCTCTGCACTCGCCTGCGTGGAGGAGTGTACATTCTTCGAGGGTGTAAAGTCTTCATGGGGTATAAACGCGGATAAAAACAAAGACCTCTGAATCATGAAGATAATCAGGCTCCACAACCAACACAAATGACCTCATTTAGGATGCAAAGCATCACTTCCTTTGGTCACTATTTGAGGGTTACTCACCACCTAAAAATGAAAAATTTCAAGCTTATGTTTGGTTGATGATACTTGTTTAGATACCCTAATAAACCTATTGGCTAGATCACTCTTTATTATAGTCTCGTTTCCATGTTTCAAAAATCAACACTTGTGATCTTTTGGGGATCTTCCTTTGTAATTAAATTATGGTTCAAACACTTATGATACATTTTTATATCTCTCTAGTAATGGCACTCTATGGATACTTGTAACGCACCCAACCTCCTAAACATCATTAGGGAAATGGGCTATAATAAAATTCTCAATTATTTACATAAAACACTCTTCTTAAGAGTAACTCCAAAACCAATTCTAATCTCAAAAACAAAAATTTACTCCTAGAGATATTTCCAAAGATTTTAACTTTTATAAAATCTGAGTCTAGGTTTGAAAGATATGGCCTCTTGAAGTTTCAGGGTATTCTACAAGCCAAAACCTTCTTGATTTTGCATGTCACGCATATGGATTTTCAACACATGCGCCAAATGACATGGAACCACTCATCTATTGACATGGTGGACCATGTATCCTCCATTGTGGTATGTCCTGGGAAAAATATTGATGGGAAGACCATTCAGACCATCAAACGGAACTCAAATGTGGAACCAAGCAAGGATCCCAAAATATGGAATTTGAATTTCCTTTAAATACCCCACAAGCAATCTTTTGGATTTTCGAGTATCCTGATATCTGGATATCTAGACAACCAGAGGATTTCTCACTCACCCAAGAACCTTGTACTAGGTTCCACATTCAAAAATCTAGAGATCCATATTTCCTCATAAATCAACATTGGAATTCTTCCAAATTTTGGATATCTAGATGTGGAACCTTGACACATCCAAAAATTCATGATATGGAAAAACTCATTAATCCCCTTTTAAATGAGATATGGATCTATATGTCCACCTGGAAATAATTCATATAGAGGAATACATGTCACAATAGGTCGCTTCACATGGCGTGACACTAGGGTTGATGGGGCATGTTGACAAGGCACTAACACATACGTGATGACATCACAATGAAACTATGCAATAGAAATCTGAGACTTTCAAGAATTTTGGATATGTGATTTCTTATAATTTAAATTTATGAGGAGGTTTGAATTGTTGATTTTGACATCAATATGCATACCTAGCTCTCAATAGAACCTTGAAAAAAACCATGACCTATCCATAAATCTAATATCTGGAAAACTTCTTGTGCTACATTTATTGAAAAGATGGATTTTCAGATTTTGGACATGATGTCACCTAAGACACTTGTCACAACATCTTGCATGACATATGAACCAATATCAACAAGACACTTAGATTTACATGGAATGAATTTTGGGCCTAAATGCACCAGGGATTCCTCCAAGGGAGCCATGCTTTGAAACATTGACCCATTTGGGAATTCAGTATCTGAAAGAAACCTTGATGCAACACTATTGAAAAGTATAGATATCCAGATTCTATGTATGATGTCACATACCTACCATGTTTCATGACACCATTCATGACACATGGACCAATGGAGGATGGAAACATTCTTTATATCATCACCAGGACCCTTACCATGGAGCCCAATTCAATGGAACCATGTGATAGGAACCTTGATCTAACTAGATATCTGGGATCTGGGGAATACTTTACATTGATTTCTTTGAAAAGCTCAATTTTTGGATTCCATATATGAGGTCATCAATGACACATTATGAAAAACTATTAGGACACGTGGCCCAATCCTAGCATGACACATGGACTTCAAACACTACGAGAGGCTCTCGGCATGGAACTATGACTTGGAACCATGAACCATCAAAGAATCTAGGATTCGATAGTTATAAAATGTCAAGTTATTGGAAAAGATGGATATCCATATTTATGGATCAAGAACCTTTCATGGCTCTACAAATTAGTGCTATCAAATGGTGAGGATCCTCTTGATCCAATAAATAATATTAACCTGGGCACAAAAGTTCTTGAAAAATAATGAGGTCCTTCCAAACTACTTAGATCCCACACTAACACCTATCCCTGAAATCAACGACATGTAGTGCTCTAACCACCACTTGGCATGACACATCATCCATGAATTCGTCCACATGTGGCCCAAAATTCCCCTCATATATAGAAAGGGGACATAACCTAGATAGGTAAGTACTCTGCCCATCTTGGATCTAGGATTTCCTTATGATCCATTTAATTGAAAAGCCATAGTTTTGACTTTCAAATAATGACTTGCAAGGGGGTGGAACCTAGCTGGAGGAACTACAACCATATGGATATCTAGGACTATGTTATTAGTCAGGTTAAAGTGAAAGTTGGATTTATATATCTTCAAATATTTTTTATGTGACACACCTAGATATCCAAGATCCGAAACTTCCCATAGTATGATTTATTTAAGGGGTTGAATGTCTAGATTTTGTGTCTTCCTTCTCCCTGTCTCGACTGGGAGATCAATTTTCCTCTTTTGCATAGTCATGAAAGACCCATCCTCTCAACCTTACTCCATCATGAATCGATATCCCATGGATGCATAGGTGCTAAGCCAAAAAATACTTAGGCATCTGAGGTAAGGCACTGCCAAGGAAAGAACCTAGGGGATAATGGTAGCTCAGGCCTATCAACCTATTACACCTGAGAATCAAGAGACACCTGCTAAGGGACTAACCATAATCAACCAAGGCATGATCCATGTTGTGGCTTGCACTAGAGAACTGGGACCCAAGGAAAATTCTATAGTCTCTAAGAGTACAATTCAACATACACATACATAGAGCAAACACTCATTTCATCTCAAACTTTAGAGAGAATAATTCAGTAAAGAAATTCAATTTCATATATATATATATATAAATATATATATATATATAAATATATATATATATATAAATATATATATATATATATATTTATATATATATTTCAATTCTCTTATAGTTGCTCATAATTCCATACCATCCTATGAATTACAAAAGCATAGAAAGCTCTAACAAAATTTGACCAAACATATAACCATACTGGGTATGACAAGTACTCATTTTTAAAAGTTGATGTCTAGACCAACTAACTATGGGGAATGGTTTTTCCACCCAACCGTAGGCTTTGTTGCATTGTGATTTCTATAGTAGGCCACCCCTATGCTAGGCCATGATAACACCATGGAAGTCATATTTATCTCAGGTAAATTTAAGTAGGTGAAGGCCACTCCCCTTCATATGTGACCAATAACAAAAACCCATTTTTCCTATCAAACCTAGTGATCCAGGTGGATATTGGTGGCCACCCACCTATTCCAACTAGCTCCTTGTGTTCGTTTTTTGTTCAACACGTTCTTTTGTACTGCTTTATAATTGTGAGTTCTACACTTATGGTGTAACGCTCCCCCTGGCCATCATCCAACCCTCTGGCCGGGAAGACGCTACTGTGCGGAACAACAATCTCATACTTATTTATAATAACATGCTTTTAAATCAAGTTAAACACATTTAAACTCAGAGTTAGCACAAGATTTCTACTAACACAAATAATCCATGGAATTAACATTAATCCATATGCATAGCAGAATACATGATAAATATAAATACACAGGCATGAAAAACATAATTAAAGCATAATCTGGTACTTATCTTTGAAACTGTGGTAATTCCACCAACCATGTGCAGGCCTTCCATGAACCTCCCAGCCTTAGACCATGCTGCTCATCAAGCTCAGTAGTGGGTCACCCATGAGCTAGGACTAAGCTCCACCCCAAGGCAAGGAGTCCTAGGCTAGGTTGAGGTTACAGGGAAAACACGCAGTCACAAGGAAGGATTCTCTCCTAGGAACCACTTATGCTCACTGCCCACAGACTCTCCTCCCCCACATGCCTGTTCCACCCTAGGAGTATACACCTTCTCTGTCACCTAGATAGTCCTTCAGCTGTTAACCTCCCTTGCCTTGGGTTTCAGCAACAGACAGGACCGAAAATCTCTGAGCTCTATGGCATCTACAAGGTTCCTTCCAGGAGCTCTCTCCTTCCTCCGCACACCCTCTCACCTGGAGAGAGTCGCTCAGGGGACTAGAAACCTACCTCTTCAAACAACAATCACCTCCCTCACCTAGAGAGAGGTTACACATAGGCTCAGCATGAATTTACATTGGCTAGTAAGCCATGCGCAGTCAAGCACTGCATGGCCACAACAACCAACTGGGAAAATAGACATGAGCTTCCCAAACAGGTTCAACAATGATGGAATGGTCTCACAGTTATGGTTTCAGGATAGAGATTCCACACATAGGCTCAAACTATTCAGACAGAGGATGTACCGACTATCCCAGAAACAAACACAGGCCTTTCAGTTTCAGAATTGCACGAGGGTATTATGTAGAGGTCAGACGGACGACGGTGGAATGGAGGAAGAACCCCCATCACGACTCAATTCAGTAGTTTTAACTACATGCCCTTGGGTTGACACTTGTCACCCATGAAACTACATCTGTTTCATTAGCATGCGCTCCTCCCCATTTGGAAGTCACTTGTCATTCCAAAAGAACTTAGGATAAAAACATAATTCACATGGCTTTTTGGAATAATATTAAAATATTATTCCGAAGGACTTAAGCCCTCGGGCTCAACACTTAGCCCCTCTTCCCACCTTCCAACCCCTAATCCTTTACCCACTCTATGGAAGCTTAGTCCCCCATCACTTATTCATCATGGTCGGTCTGCACGCAGCGGTGTTTATATTTTATTAATAATGTGCATAGATACATGTACAAAATCAGGGTCTTGGCCTCCAACACTTAGGCTCTCTGGCCTAATAATCACATAAACCCACCATATTATATAAACTTGGCTCACCATCCTATAAAACATAATTACAATTCATTTCATAAACATGATTTGCAACAGGGCTCTACCTTGGGGACATTACAATCCCCCTCCCCTTATTTCTGCACTGTCTTCAGTGCAACTTTATACTGCATCTGCAAGCTTTTCAAAATTTTCAAAAAGATGTGGGTACTATACCCGCATAACATCTTCATGCTCCCATGTCACGTCCTCAGGACCATACCAGGTCCACTGGACCTTTACAAGATTTATAGATCAATTCCGAAGCTGTTTGTTTTTCCTGTCCAATATGTGCATAGGATGCACTTGCAGGACACCTTCTGGTTCCACCTAAACCACATTCCAGTTAATAACATGATTAGCATTAGGTATATATTTCTTAAGCAATGAAACATGAAACACATGATGTACAGTCATAGATGCAGGTAATGTAAGCATGTATGCAACTGGCCCAATCCTTTCTAGGATTTCAAATGGCCCACTAAATCTGGCTGCCAACTCGGCGCAACTTCCCAGTTTCAGGGAACTCCTATTAGCTTTTACTTTCAGGAAAACATGATCACCCACTTTGAACTCTCTGTGGGTTCTGTTCTTATCAACATAAATTTTCTGCCTGTCCTGGGTAGCATTCAAAGTCCGCTTAATTTTTATCATTTGGTCCTCCATCTCCTTGAGCAACTCTGGCCCAACTACTGCTCTATCAGCTGGATTCTCCTGACTCATTGGAGTATTGCACCTTCTTCCATAAAGTGCTTCAAATGGGCTCATCTTCAACGATTCATGGTACCCATTGTTGTAGGTGAATTCTACCAAGTGTAGGTAGTCTTCCCATCTTGATGGTTTGTCCATCACATACATTCTCAGTATGTCCTCTATTACTTTGTTCATCCTCTTTGTCTATCCATCAGAATTAGGATGATAAGTTGTACTAAAGTTCAGATTTGTTCCGAATCCTTTGAACAGTCCTTTCCAAAAATTCGAGGTGAATTTCGAGTCTCTTTCGGACACAATCATTTTAGGAATTCCATGCAATCGTGCCACTTCCTTTATGAAAATATCAACAACATCTGTTGCCTTGTGAGTAGTTTTCAGTGGAATAAAATGGGCATCTTTTGTAAGCTTTTCCACCACCACCATGATCGAATCATGCAGCTTGCTTGTTCTGGGCAATCCTGTAATAAAATCCATTGTTACTACTTCCCACTTCCACTCAGGAATGGGTAAAGGTTGCAGCAACCCTGCTAGGTGCCTATGCTCAGCTTTCACTTTCTGGCACTCCATAAATCTGGCGATGTATTCAACGATCTCTCTCTTCATACCCGACCAAAAGTAATGGCTCTTGACCACTGCTACTGTTTTCCGATATACAGGGTGCCCTGCATAAGTCACATTATGCATCTCCTACAAAATCATCTATTTCAAGCACTGGACATTAGATACAAAAATTTTGTTCTTGTACAACAGTATTCCATCTATTTCCAATTTATAAATTTCCATCTTCTGTGGCATCTTACCCTGCTGTAGCTTGGCTACCAATTCTCTGTACTACAGATCTACATTTGCAGCCTCCATAATTTTTCTTTTAATATCAGTCTAATACATGCTAATGGTTGTAGCATGTAATTCATGCACCCTCCTACTGAGTGCATCAACCACTTTATTCTCCTTTCCTTTGATATGCTTGATCTCAAAGTCGTACTCACATAGAAATTCCAGCCACCTACTTTGTCTAGGATTTAAGGTTGGATGATCAAACAAATATTTCAGACCATTGTGGTCTATTCTGAATTCAAATCTTCTTCCCATGAGGTAATGTCTCCATTTCCTCAGAGTGTGAATGATTGCTGCCAACTCCAAATCGTGAGTGGCATAATTCTTTTCATGTTGTTTCAGCTTCCTAGACTCATAACAGATTACAAATCCATTCTGACTAAGAACTACTCCCAACCCTTATTTACACACATCTGTGCACACCACGAAATCCACTTTTGGATCTACAATCCTCAATATTGGAGCGTTGGTTAACAACTACTTCAATCGCTGGAAACTTTCCTCGCACTCTTTAGTCCACTGAAACTTTTCCTCCTTCCTTTGCAAGGAAGTGATAGGGTGAGCTATCTTTGAGAACCCTGCGATAAACCTTCTATAATAGACCGCTAGACCCATAAAGGATCTGACTTCTGCCACATTCCTTGGCACTGACCATTCTCTAATGGCATCCACCTTCTCAGGATCCACGATGATCCCTTCTTCTGAAATAATGTGCCCCAAGTAATGGATCTTCCTTTGATAAAACGAGCATTTTCCCAACTTGGCATACATCTGGTGTTCTCTCAACACTTGTAGCACCATCCTCAGGTGTTGTTCATGCTCTTCCTCTGACTTGGAATACACCAAAATTACATCCAAGAAGACTATGACAAACTTGTCTAGATAATCCCTGAATACACCATTCATCAAGCACACAAAAACAATAGGTGTGTTCGATAGCCCAAACAGTACCACTGTGAACTCGTAATGACCATACCTTGTTCTAAAGGTGGTCTTTCTGATGTCTTCATCCTTTATTCTTACTTGGTGATAACCCTATCTGAGATATATCTTCAAAAATAATTTTGCACCTTTCAACTGATCGAAAAGATCATCGATCCTCAGCAGAGGATACTTGTTCTTGACAGTTACTTTGTTCAACTGTCTGAAATCAATGCACAACCTCAATGTCCCATCCTTTTTCTTCACGAATAGGATCGGGGCACCCCAAGGTGACACGCTTGGGCGAATGTACCCCTTCTTTAGAATCTCTTCAAGCTGAAATTGCAACTCTTTCAATTCTGACGTACTCATTCTATAAGGAGCTTTCGACACTGGATCTTCTCCAGGCATCAAATTTATAGAGAAATCAATGTCTCTCTTCAAAGGTAGTCTAGGTACCTCCTAAAATACTTCTTCAAACTCTGTTAGTACCGCATGATCCTCAATACTTGACACCTTATCCTTAGGCGTTTCCCCTGCATGGGCTACAAATAATTCACAGCCTTTTCTGTAGCACTTCTTCAGTTGCATTGCTGAGATTTCTCTAACAACCACAGCACTGGGAACTCCTTGGACTATTTTTCGATTCCCCTCCTCATCCAGGCATGTAAATTCCTTGTTACGACAGTCCAGGAGGGCATGGTGCTGGTCCAACCAATCCATACCAATTAAACAGTCATAAGAGCCTAAAGGCAGAATATTCAATTTAGCCTTCGTGCTCAATCCCTTCATGTCCATAGGACAAGACTTAAACAACTCAGTGACGTTCCTCTTGGTTCTTGTATCCAACTTCACTAACCAAGAATTTTCATGTTTGCTTCGTGATAAATGAAAGCTTTCCACCACCCTAGGATCTACATAACTATGGCTAGCCCCTGAATCAATTAAAATAATAAATGGTCATTTGTTAATCATACCTTCCACTTCAATCATGTGCGATTGAAATTCATCTTGCTTGTTGTCCGGGGCTGCGTAGATCCTTGGCATTCTACTGTCCATATCCTCCACTGTTTCAGCTTGCTGAAAATTGTGGATGGTTCTCGCTTTATCCTTTCTGTGGGGGCAATCTCTGTACCTATGGTTTCCTTTACAACCCCAACACTCCATAGGTGGTGGTCTTGGTATTTTCCCACCCACTTCAGCCTTCCTGGGCTATCTAAAAGATGGTTGTCCCAGAGGACTATTTCTGAAAAAGGGAGGCTTGTTTCCCTTCTGCCTCCACTCTTTCCTGAACTTCTTCTGATCATCCCAAGCCTTCCGAAAAGTAGGTTTTTCTCTTTGCTTCTCATACAATAATTTCTCTCCTCTTATTGTTTCTTCCATAGTCTTAGGATCATCATACTAAATTTTGTCACCAATGGTAAGTGGCAGTCCACTCAGATACCTCTGAATCTTGACTGCCTCATCTTTCATGAATGAATCATACTTCAGTAATTCCAAAAACCTTTGTTCGTATTCATCCATGGTCATGATGCCCAGCTTGAGTTCGAAGAACTCCTTCATCTTTCTATCATAGTATCTTTTAGTTAGGTATTTCCTTTCGAAATGCCTCTTACATTCCTTCCATGTGATATCTTTCTCTCTAATGTGCTGCACTTGCACAAATTGATCCCACCACATGGATGCTTTTCCTTTTAGTTGATACATCGCAATTCTTCCTTCTGCATGAGAGGAATAATTCTAAAGTTGGAAATATTTCCTCATGCCAAGAAACCATGTTTCAGCATCTTCCTCCTTCTTATGTTCTCCACCAAATGTTGGAGGCTTGGTCTTGTTCATTTCCCCCTTCAATTCATCCATCCCAGATCTCCTATGCTTTCTGGTAAGAGATGGGCTTGAACTACTGTGTGTTTCACTACTAGAATGCTTTGGGGAGCGACGACAATGTCTGCTGACACTCTTTGATCTTCTTTTCCTCTCAGGGGTCCTGCGACTCTCGATCTTGCTTGAGTCACTCTCCTTTTCCAATTTCCTTTCTATTCTTTCCAGGATATTCAACATTTTTAAGTTGAATTCACCCTACCGATCCCTGACCTTCATGAGCTTTCGGCTATCATCTCGGTGAGCCTGGGAATATCTCTACAATCCTTCAATGATTTTCATTATATGTCCTTCCTTATCCATCTCTTTTCCATTCCCATTGGAGTTCGATCCTTCGACTCCCAATTTGACATCCCTTCCTTCTCTTTCATTCTCTGAATCAGAAGCAATCTGCACCTCTTCCATTTCTAAACTCGACATCAATTCTTGGCTGTCCTAACACTCATTGAAATCTACACACACAACGTGCAGTCAACCGAAGTTTGTCAGGCCTTAAACCCTTAATAAAATTACAACATTCATAAACCGATGCTAATAAGAAAACGTTTTGACTTCACAAAGTTTTCTGAGCTCTGTTTGGCTCTGCAATTTTCGGGACTTCAGGACTTCAAGTTTCAGGGTTTCGGTCCACGAGGCCCTCATACTCACTTTCGGGACTTTGGGTTTCAGGGTTTCATTCCACGAAGATCCAATAGTTAAATCCTCGATGGTTCTTTTGTTTTCGAAAATTTTCGGGACTTCGAGACTTCGGGTTTTTTATTCTTCGGTACCCAGGAGTTCACGATGTAGTGACTCCAAACCTCTTGTCAGTCCAATCCCCAAATTTTGAAAATTTGGTTTCCTTACCCTCTGGGCCCACAACACAGCTGTCGCCCACCAAGGTAGCAATTTTGGGACTTTGGCACTTCGGGTTTCGGGTCTTCGGTACCCGAGAGTTCACGATGTAGTGACTCCCAACCTCTTGTCACTCCAATCCCCAAATTCTGAAAATTCAGTTTCCTTACCCTCCAGGCCCATAGCACAGCTGTCGCCCACCAAGGTAGCGATTTCAAGACTTCGACACTTCAGGTTTCAGGTCTTTGGTACCTGGGAGTTCACGATGCAGTGACTCCCAACCTCTTGTCACTCCAATCCCCGAATTCCAAAAATTCTATTTCTTTTACCCTCCGGGCCCACATAGCATAGTTGTTGCCCACAACCACGGTGGCACGTGGCACATTCAGGAGGGTCCACGTCACTTTCAATGATGCAATATGGTCCCACCATGCTCACTTTTTTGTTCATCCCACTGGCATGTGGTACACACCCATGTGTCCACGTCCATTCCAAGTGAAATCCAATGGTTAGACCTCTCTCAGATCTACGAC
>SNQJ01S0120404.1:7048-25519 GCA_010110895.2 Picea sitchensis | reverse complement strand
AATGACTCATACTAAAGAGAATGTCTTAAGTTTGTCTCAAAGCAAGCCAAGGAATGGAACTATTTGAAAAGGTTGATTCTGTAGCTCATTATAATTATCAAGATTTTAATAGGGGCCCTTTAAATTTTGTAAAAATATAAGGGCAGTTGTTGGGGCCCAACACTTTCCCAAGCTCTGTAATCAAATCGCCAATATAATTTTTCTTTCTCCTTTTCCTCCCTTTTCCCATGAGATACCCCCATTATTTATAGGATAGTAGAGATAATATCAAAGGGTAGTTTGGATAGTATCACCATGCCCAAGATGAAAATTTTCTCAAGGTTGAACCACAAATAATATGGGGTTTAATCTCATCTCATGAAACCAATCCTAAATGGGGAGTAACAGACTCGATCACACCCTGCATTCTTGTAGGGAGAGATCGATCTCCCTTTGCAATAGGACAAGGATTGACCATCATTTTTTTTCATGAACTATAAAGGGACAACAAGCGACCAGGAAAAAAGGTATTGTAAACTCAGGCGAAAAGTGGTATAATTCAGTGTTTCAAAGAACTAACCTCTAGATGATCCCCATCAGGTGATCAGGTGGAAAATAAATATATAACAACCACCACAAACTCATAGATCCCATACCTATTTCTCAAGCAATTATTATAAATGTCTTCATCATTGATTTTGACTCAATGATCTCTATATCTCAATTCTATCTTAGAGAATATTGTGGCCCCTCTTAGTTGATCAAAGAGGTCATCGGTCCTGGGGAATAGATAATTGTTCTTGATGGTCATATTGTTTCATTTCCTATAATCAATATATAACCCGAGGGTTCCATATTTCTTCTTCATAAGCAATGTTGGTGCTCCCACGGGGACACACTGGGTCTGATATACCCATTTTCAAGCATTTCCTTCAATTGCACTTTTAAATCCACCAATTTAGGTGGGCTCATTTTGTAAGGAACCTTAGACACAAGTATTTCACCCAACATAAGGTCTATGGAAAAATCAATATCCCTTTTGCAAGGCAGTCCTAGTATTTCTTCTAGAAACATATCTATGTATTCATACAATACTAGGTAATCCTCAATTTTCATCTTTCCATTTTTTGTTGAATACAACACATGTACGACACAAAATGGGCACCCCTTATTGATTCCCTGCAGGACTCTCTTGCTTCACTTTTTATATTCACATTCTAGGGTATTATTCAAACAATCCAATTTTTCCTTGTGCACTACCAACCAATCGATGACTATCAACATATCATGTTATGTATACATCCCATTCATCTTGAACCAACATGCATCTATCACGTTTGTCACTTTCCTTTGTTATTGTGGATAGCTAAACTAACCATGATATTGTATGATTTCTTCTCTATAAAACACATGCCTCGACAACTTGGGGTGTAATATAGCTAAGGTTAGAACCAACGTCAATCGAGATATAAATAGAACGGTTGAAAAGTGTACCTTCTATTTCCACCATCGAGGCTTGATGGCTTCTTGTCGATTCTTGAAAACTACATAAATTTGGGGTGTAATATAGCTAAGGTTAGAACCAATGTCAATCGAGATATAAATAGAATGGTTGAAAAGTATACCTTTTATTTCCACCATTGAGGATTGATGGTCTTCTTGTCGATTCTTGACAACTACATAAATTTGGGGTGTACTTATGGCTACATCCTCAATTGTAGTGGCCTCTTGAACATTGCAGAATCTTTTTTTTCATGTTTCATATGAGCGAGATATATTAACAAATGTTTCTCTCCACAACCCCAACATTGTAGAGGTCCTTTCTTTTTCTCTTCTATTTTTTCATTTGTAGTTTCTTCTAGCTTATTCCCACTTTGTGTAGGATAGTTTCGTTAATGCATGCTTTTAGTAGGGTGACTAAAGTGAGCACTCCTCTTTGGATTTATATATCAGAATGACTTAATTCCCTTCCTCTAAAATCTAGATTGATCCTTCTTTTTTCAATATTTTCAAGGCTCCTAACCATGCTTTGATTGCTTGCAACAATACTTAGCCTTTTGGATGGTGTCATCTAGTGTTATGGGTTCATCAAACTCAATCCTATCCTAGAAATATTGTGGCATCCCATTGAGGAAACATTGTATTTTCACCTTTTCATATTTAATGTATGTAACATATCTCAACAATTTTATGAACCTCTTTATATATTCATCCATGGTTAGTTGTCCCAACGTGTTCCCATGGAAATCTTTGATTTTTCCATCATAACACTTCTCTGATAGGTAGGATTTTCTAAAGTATTTTTCAAATTGTTTCCATGTCAGATTATTTTTTGTGATCCCCTTTACATTCTTCAAGTATTCCCACCAGATAGAACCCCTCCAGTTAAATTAAAGGTAGTCACTCTTGCTTTCATATCTCTAGAGTAATTTTGTACTCAGAAGTACTTATTCAATCCCAATAGCCACACTTTTTCTTCTTCACCTTTCTTTACTTATCCATCAAAGGTGGGTGGTTTGTATTTTCTAAATTCATCAATTAAATAAATTATGGAATGTCTCATCCTCTTCTTCCTATGTGTGCTTGAACTAGTCCCTCTGCTAGACAATCCTTTAGAAGTAGCATTCCTCTCATTGGAGGACTCTATTGAATATTCTCTACTATATATTCTCCTCTTGGAACCCCTGTGCTTCTTTCTAGAATAACTTTTCTCTGCATTTGTGTGTGCTTTCCCATGCTTTTGAATCTATGATGGGCTCTATAGATTCTCATATTGATATATTCCTACATTACTAGATGATGACCCTTGCTACAATTTCTTTGTATTTCAGAGAGGTTTTGCAGATATACTACATTCAGTTTTGTCTGCTTCTCCTGAGATTTAATCATCTTCTCATTATCATCTCGATATCTTCTAAGTTCAACCTTCAAGCTTCTCACTATATCTACTAAGCATGGAGGAGTCTCTATGTCCCTCCTCTCATCCCACTCCCCATCTATGATACATGAGGTATCTTCCATACTACACTACATCGGTCCAATACTGTTTTCTTCTTTCCACTATTTCCTATAAGTGTTGAAACAACATGAAATTATTAGCTAATCACATAGTTAAAAAGGGCACACAATCACTAGGCCTTTATAGGGTTCGTGTGGACCTACAACAATACCAAAATCAAAACCATATCCCTCTTGTTAGCACTAGGAGTCACACTTAGACTGCTATAAGTGTAATCCCAGTACCCATCATAATGTTTAAATTTGGACGAGTGATTATATTCAAAAATGGATCAATCTGATAAGGTTTAAAGCTTGATCTAATGCACGAAATTCCAAAGACTATATTCCAGCAAAAAGGGCCATCATAATCTCCAACCAACACATATTTTGAAAACATGAATAGAATAAAATGCAAAAAAAAATCAAGATGAATAGTCAATTTCACATCAGACTTGATTGACACATTCATATGGTTGAAATTTCATTAATTAGGATCCTTCTAATCAAGAAATAAATATTTCCTCCAAGAAGAAATGCTTGAGAAAATACAAAGTAATTTATCCACTGCATAAATCTATTAAACAAGTTGTTGATAAATCATTTATAAATCAATATTCCATTATATCAAGAAGACAAAGAAAGGAGCACAAGTTGATCTTTGACTACACAAGAATCCTCCATCCAGATATACAGAGCCTGAGAGTTTACAAAATAGTAACATCAATTTTGTTATCACTCCCACAATTTCCTTATCAAAATCCACTTCATATATAGTGAATGCTCTATCTATACCATAAGGAGGTCGAAACCAAGGAGCTACATAGGATCCTCCTCCATTTAAGAGTCTTCTTACAAAATATTCCAAAAAAAACCTAACAAATTCCTATTTTGGGGGATCTTGTCTATTGTGATAAATGCCTTTTGAAATAGGTCATTCTGCTTTTTATGGAGATGGAACACATGTCCCTCATGTCAAAATAACTCCTAGGATACAATTCGAACCTTCCCTGACAACTGGTAGCCTTCCCATAGCTCGCATTTGTCAGACTATTAGAGTTTGCATTGCCTTTGACAACTTGCACTGCAAACTTTTCTATAGATGATTTTTTTATCTTTTCTCCACAAATACAAAATGGATCGGGCTGATTTTTTGTCAGCAAGTCAAAACCATCATGTTTTTCCTCCACACCAAATTTTGAAGGAACCTATATTGAAATTCAAAAGTTATGATAAAAAACATCCTCTATTGTGTGCTAATGCTTATAAACTATCATAAATTATCAGTTCATAATGCCAGTGAGTCTAGGCATTGTGAACTTTCCTATAGCAGACAGATTCACTTTTCCAATGATTTAAAATCTCAAAAATCATACCAAGTGTCCTGAGATGCTACAAAACATCATTACCTTGATATATGACTGGAGGAAAACACCAAAAATTTCTAATTATGGTTTAAAACTGATAGCCATCACCAAAACTTTGTACAGGCATATAACAAAACTTTGACCAAAAATTGATGATGGATTTTTTGTAAGATGAATGTCTTTATCTTTTAGTTCTGGAGCTTCTTCTTGTTTTGTTGACTATCCATAACTACTACTGGAAGAATACTTTCTACAATTTTTCATGATAGCTAAATGTGTGAAAACATAGTACACATGAAATTAGAGTTTAATGACAATTTTTTTCTAAAGATCTCCTTGACAAAGCTTTACATACACCACTTTATGCACATAAAGGGTATGAGATAGAGAACTCTTCAAACATGAGGTATAATGGAACAACCAATGGTATCTGTAATGAAAGGGAGACAATTGAAGCTTTCTTTTCTAAAACAGGGTTTCACTAACATAAATATTAGTTTACAGTGCTAATGATGTATGCAGTTTTAAGCTTGGTTCTACAAATGATTGACCATATCCGTGATGTTTAATAGGGGTCTCATTCAATGGTTTAATATTTAACTTCAAATTGATGTAGAGGATGAGGGCTTCAACAATTCTGGAACAGAGGGTTAGCAATGCCTAATTTGCAACATGCTAGTGATGTAGAGACAGAGCAATTAGTTCGGAGCGCTGGGATGTTTAGTAGGACAGGTGATTTATGTAGAGGAAAATATGCATGAGGTCAAGGAAACAATCTCGATTGATGAGAAGAAGTTAGGGAACCATGGAGATGGACTTGAAAGTTGGCAGTATAAAGGTTTAAACAGTGTGCAGTGCCAATATGGAGCGCCAGTTAACAATGCCATATTCGAACGCAAATTGCACACTTCAAAGAGACTATTAGAAGATCTGTGAACTAATCCTTGAAAATTTGGTTAAATAAAGGAGTTGAAAAAAATGAAATCCCCTTTGGCACATTTCTTAACTGAAATGATGAAAAATGAATGCTTGAGGTACTCATGAGTATGTTGTGAACTCTCCTGATGAGTTGGCAACAAATACATCTAACTTTGACTTGACATCTAAACAGTTGGATGGTGACATGTCATGGTGATGATTTTAATATCAATACTGTAACTCAAAAGGACCATTTAACCTTTTCATAATGACTAATCTTATGAAAAAAGACACAAAATCTAATACCTATAAAACCCTATGACTCCAAAAAACAAAACCAAAGTGTTTTTGACACCCCTACAATTCTATGTGCTAACATATGGCTCCACAAGGGATGGAGACCTCCCTATGAGGCTCTAAGAATATGCATTTCCAGTGCCTTATCCATTGGGTTAGGAGTCCTTCGACTCCTTCCAAATTTATGCAACTTATTTTGAAACCAAAACATATTGTTGCAAACCAAATGAAAACCAAATGTTGTACTCAAACTGAAAATCGAAGACTTGCATGGCAAGATTATTTATGCACACTCCTACACTAGTCTATCCAGTTGAGCTTCTTTGCTTAAGTATAATCAAATTTCCAGTGAAGCCATGC
Source organism: Picea sitchensis (assembly GCA_010110895.2). Taxonomy (NCBI): domain Eukaryota; kingdom Viridiplantae; phylum Streptophyta; class Pinopsida; order Pinales; family Pinaceae; genus Picea; species Picea sitchensis. Next base: position 19,601 of record SNQJ01S0120404.1, on the reverse strand, counting down.
AATCATTTGGCTAGTAAAAGAAGTTTCTTATATATTGTAGATGAAAGAATAAAAATAATATAACCTTTGCAGCAGAAAATTCATCAACAGTTCATACTTAAAACAACAAAAATTTTATCAAACCCAAAGTTACAACATAGAGGGCCTTATGAAAAATTGTATCCATTAAAATTACTACTAGATCATGGTTCTCATGGTGAAATTATAGATGATTCAGAAGATAAAGAAAACTCATGTGAAAAAACTGTTGCATTAAGTATTATGCTATCCTTTTGTTCTGAGCTGAAAGGTGCATAACTCAGGCTGATAAAATCCTCCAAATCAGCTACCACTCAATCAAGGAAAATTATTTCTTCATGTTGTTCCATCTAGAGTTTGGATTGTCTCTGGATATGTCCAATTTCATGACAACTGCCAATTTCATTTGCATGATTCTTTTCTTCTATTCCAATTCCTTGGGAAAGTATATCATTTTGAAAAACATTGGAAACTTGTTGATAATCGTGAGGAACAATTACTTCTTTGACAATTTCTTCACTACCGGCACCTTGATATTTAAAGTTGGAAGATATTTTATATAAAATATCAAACTCCATACAACATTCCTAATAAAGCAGATCAACATAATACCTATGTTTTCAATAACCATTGAATGCAATATGAAAATATTTCAACGATTGAATGCTAGCAATGGCAAGGGATTGACATCGTTCATGAGCATCTTCTTCTAAAGAAAATATGAACATTTTGATTAAGACATCCTCGTGGAAAAATCATGTTCAATAATGCATTTATGAAAATTTAATAAGTGCTCACCATGATGATCATACTTTCTTTCTATGAATCTGGGAAGATAGTCAACCCATTCAGCTATAGTAGGCACTAGATGTGGAAAACCAGTTATTTTTTAGGAATCACAAAATGCATACCTATGAGAAAGTATATTTTCTATTTCAATCCAATGAAGTCACCAATAGATTCATCTGTGATGAATTTGGAGTCGCCAGGTAGAAGATTGTAGTCAAACTTGTATCTTGCTCCTATCTACCATCAAGAGATGGGTCTATTCTATGTCATTCTCCCAGGGAAGATTACTTCATTCTTTGCTCCCCAACAACTATGCCAAAAATGTTAGCACTAGGAGTCACACTTAGATTGTTGTAAGTGTAAGCCCATTACCCATCAGAACTTTTAGAGTTGGATTCATGATCCAAGAGAGGAGAGACCTAGAGGACCAGTTTAGCTGCTCATTTGTAAGCCCCAGGGCCTGTTGTAATTATCATTTTTGCAATTAAAGATTCATGAGAGTTGTTTATCATCTTGTCATCTTTGTTTTCCATTTATTTTGTTATCTTCTTTATTGAATATATTGTATGTTTTGAGGATCAAAAGTCGCCTTTGATTAATGGATCCTTGAGCAACAAAGGATCTATTGTAGATGGCATGTTAATCATTGTTTATGTTCAAGAATGTTTCAATCTATTATGTAGAGAGGATCTTTTTTTAATAGAAAATTTTCTTTTTGTTCACTTTTTTCTTCTAATCATTAGCATATAAGCTCTTAACTTGATATTTATCTTGATTTCCTTCAATATGCAAAGTGGTTTTGACTCCATGCCCAATGGTAGATCACTGATCTATAATCAAATGATTTCCCTCTTTCTTGTTCTTTCTTGCCGATCCACCCATTTAAATTGATTTAATTTTTCAAATTATGATGGGTATTAGGCTTGTTGTTAAAGCAATCTAAGAACAACTTCTAGTGTTAACACCTTCTATTATACACTAATATTTTGTAAAAATAAATTCTAAAATGAATCAAGAATATTTGATTTCAAATAACTAGTGCAACAATTGTTTAACAATTTAATGGGGAGAAATTTCTTAGTAGGTTAGTATTTTTTTTTTATGCAAGCCTTAAGACTACTCTTTAGCCCATTCAAGCCTAGGGTTTGAACTATTCTTTTGGTACCACTCTGTAATGCACCCAACCCCCTAAACATCATTATGGAAATGGGGAATAATAAAATTTTCAATTATTTCTTTAAAATTACCTTTCTTAATAGTAGCTCCAAATCCAATTATGAGCTCAAAAACCAAATCTACTCCTTGAGAGATTTCCAAAAACTGTAACCTTGCTAAAATATGAGTCCAGGTTTGAAATATTTGGCCTCTTGAGGTTTCGGGGTATTCTACCTGCCAAAACCTCCTTGAGTTCACGTCACACCCATGTGGATTTTCGACACATGTGTCAAATGACATGGCACTATTCAACTATTGACATGATGGACCACATATCCTCCATTGTTGCATGTCCTAAGCCAAATATTGATGAGTAGACTATTCATTTCATCAAATGGAACCCAAACACAAAACCAAGCAATGATCCAGAAACCAAAAAACTTAATTTCCTTTAAATACCTCACAAGCAATCGTTTGGATGTCCAGATATTCGAACATCTAGATGATTTCACACTCGTCCTGGAACCTTGCACTAGAACCTTTCCACATATAGAAATACATATATCCATATTTCCTCATAAACCGACATTAGAACTCTTCTATATTCTAGATGTTTGGATGTGGACCCTGACTGGGAACCTTGACACATCCAAAAATTTAGGATATAGAAAAAGTAATTAATCCCCTTTTAAATGAGACTCAGATCTAGATGTCCAGTTGGAAATACTTTGTAAGGAGGAAGACATGGCATGATGCATTTCATGAAACTAGGGTCGATGCGACATGCCGACAAGGCGGCGACATGTGCATGATGATTTCACAATGGAACTCTACATTGGAATATTGATACATCTAGGAATCTAGGATCTAGGATTTCTTATAATTCAAATTTATGAGGAGTTCAGACTTATGGATTCTTATGTCACTATGCATACCTATCCCTCAAAAAAACCATAAATGGAACCATGACCTATTCAATTGGAGATCTGAATAAATTCAATTGGACGTCACCTAAGACACATGGCATGACTTCTTACATGAAATGTGGACCAATCTTGAAAAGACACAGAATGAAGTGGACTAATTTGTGGTCCCAAAGGAACCGAGGAGTCCTCCAATGGAACAATGATTTAGAACCTTGTCTAATCTAGGAATCCATGATCTAGAAGAAAACTTGATGCAACATTATCAAAAAGTCCTAATATTTAGATTTTGTGTATGATGTCACATACCCTCCATGTTTCATGAAACCATGCATGACACATGGACCAACAGTGATAGGTAATGTGGTTGCTTCCATCACCAAGACCCTCACTATGGAGCCCAATCTAGTGGAACTGTGCAACAAAAACCTTGATCTAATCAGATGTCCGAGATCTGGGAAATTCCTTGCACTGATTTATTTGAAAAGTTGGATTACTGGATTTCAGATATGACATCATCAATGACACATGTCAAAAAAATGTCAGGGCATGTGGCCCAATACTGGCATGACACGTGGACCCTGACACATTGACTTGAAACACTATGGGAGGCTCTCAACATGGAACTATGACTTGGAAACATGACCCATCAAGAATCCAAGATCCAAGATTTACCAAATGTTAAGTTATTGGAAAATATGGATGTCTTGATTCCTGGATATGGAACCTTTCAAGATCCCACAGCTTAATGTAATCAAAAGGCCAGAATCCTCCTAATCCAATGGCTAATATTAACCTGGGCACAAAAGTGTGTAATTGATAATGAGGTCCTTCCAACCTACTCGGATCCCATGCTAACACATTTGCCTGACATCAACAATATGTGTTTCTATAACACAACATCCATGACATCATGCACGTGCTCTAAACTTTTGTTCATAGATAGAAAGGGGATGGAACTTGGACAACAAATGCTACCCATCTAGAAATATGGGATCTAGGATTTCCTTATGCTCCATTTAATTGAAAATTTGAATGTTCGACTTTCAGATAATGACATGCAAGGGGGGGAAACCTGGATGGAGGAACTACAAACATACAGATAACAAGGACTTTGCTAAAAGTCAAGTTAAAGTGAAAGTTGGATTTCTACATCTCCATATATCCATGATGCAGTGCATCCAGATCGCTGAGATCTATAACTTCCCATAGCACAATTTATTTAAGGGGTTGGATGTCCAAATTTTGGGTGTTCCTTCTCCCTATCCCCACTAAGAGACTGATTCATCTCCTTTGCATGGTCATGAAAGCCCCATCCTCTTATCCTTACTCCATCACGAGTCATTATTCCATGGATGCATAGGTCCTAAGCCTGAAAATACTCATGCATCTGAGGTAAGTCAATTCCAAGGATATAACCCAAGAGCTCATGCTAGCTCAGGACTACTAGTCTAATACACATGAAAATCAAGAGACACCCGCTAGGGGATTGACCATAATCAACCAAGCCATGATCCATGCAATGGCATGGACTAGGAAAATTCTATAGTCTCTCAAAGTACATTTCAACATACACATACACAAAGAAAGCACTCATTTCATCTATGAATTTAGAGAGAAGAATTCAGTAAATAAATTCAATTTCATGTAGAGATTACATGCCATCTATATATTCATTTAAATTCCCTTAGATTTTCTCATTATTCCATACCTTCCTATGAATTACAAAAGCATAGAAAGCTCTTAAATTTTTTGAGAAAACATATAACCATACTAGGTATGACAAGTACTCATCTGTAAAAGTTGATTCCATACCAACTGAATGTGGGGAAAGGATTTTCCACCCAACTATAGGCTCTACTGAACTATAATTTCTACAACATACCACCCTCGTGTTAGGCCATGATAAAACCAGGGAATTCATATTTCTCTTAGGTAAATTTAATAAGGTGAAGGCCACTCTCCTTCATAGGTGACCAAAAAAAAAAACCTTTTTCCTACCAAACCCATGGATTCCATGAATTCTTGCTGATTCCTTTTTAGCTAGATTCAATTTCACTAGGGAGTCCCTTCACTGCCTCTACAATTCCTCAACTCCCTCCCTTTATCTATTCCAATTCCTTACTCAACAAACATTGAATTAGTAACCCTATGTTCTTGGATTGGATTTATGTGTTTTATCTACTTGAGAAAATTTATACCATCTCTCTGTATTTCTCTATCTGTTCTCCTCTACTCCTTCTCTCTTCCTTTCTCCTCTCCCTAATTCTTCCTACCTATCTCTCTTCTTCTCCTAGGAAAATTCCCAATTTTATTCGTTTCTTCTATCAGAGGCACTCATGGGTCAAACTGAAAAATGAGGTGGGTGCATGGTTGTACCATAGGATAAAAGTATTCATCTATATCTACCATTCCCATACCTCCATTAAGGTGGGAAATTGGTTTTTCAACTATCGAACCTTCTCTCATTAAATGATTTTGGGAAAAAAGGAAGAGAAGAGAGGGAAAATTAACTTCAAATATGAATTTTGTAAAAGAGGAAAAAATGGCTCTTTAGTGAAGGTTATCCTTTGGGAAGGTAAGGTAATTACCCCAAGCCCTCACCAGCTTCCACTTGAGGTACCATGGCTAATACCAGAACATTCCTCCTTCAGTCGATTGTTAAGCAAGTTTTATCATTAAACATAATTACATTTACATTGTTTATAACAGTCTTAAGTCATAATTATCATTACAAGATGGCAGAAACATGGTGTTACAATAGTGCCTAGATATATGCTAAATTATTTTTCAATATATTCTCATGATATATTGGGATTTGTATCTATTTATGAATTTAATTTGACAAGGTGTTATTTTTGTTGACATAATTATTTACTTGCTCAATTTGTTATATCTTTCATGGTGGCACTATCTTTACATTTAATCACTTTATTGTAGCATTAGCATTGGGTTACACTAGTTGGTGATCCAAAAAATACTTAGATGTTGATTATTATTTAATTCACATAAACATCTAACTTGGTTTTGAAATAATAATGATTTTTTGATTGATTTCAAAAGACATGTGAAATTACTTCTCTATCCAAATCCACTTTAATGATAAACACCTTACAAATAATTGAGCAAAATAGAACAACAATAATATGTCACATACATAATTATGTTAACGGATTTCACCCAATTTTTTCTACGTCTATGGGTTCGCTTCCAATTGAGACCTATCTATTAATGCTCAAATGCTTGTGTTTTTACAATGACCTTTTTACACACTGCTCAAACTCAAAAGCAGAGTATGTCATCGAATTCCTTGTGAAATTATGAGAAAAATGAGTATGAAATTCATATAATTCCATTACAGAACCTATTGGCATACATTACGGTGCAATCCCCAAACCTTGATACCCTTCAACACAAACTTCAAGACCAAACCCGTACTCTATTGGCATATGATGTGATGGCGCATTGGATTTCATGCCATTAAATAGCCTAGGTCGGTCAAATCGTGGCCCAACCTTCGCGCTCACATAGGAAGCAAATTAATTACATATCCATTGGTTTTTTATAAGAAACCATGATTCATGGCATATGGTTAAAAAACATTACAAATAGGAGGAGGTAGAGTGTTCGACGCCACAAACCTCTCCCTCTATTGATACTTTGTTATGTTTATGTTAAAGTTTGTTGGTTATAGTTATATGCAACGACACATATGGTATAACCCCCGTGAATCTTATGGAATGATCATATTGAATGTGAATATACCAAGGGTCAAGGGCTTATCCCTCAGCCCTTTTCCCAACCAATAATACCAACCATCCACTTCAAATAGAAATTTCACCACATATGGTTAAGTAATAACTATATGGTGTAATGGTGAGATCGTTAGTTTGTTAGGTGGGAGATGTTTGTAATTTGGTTGTCATTGATTTCAACCTTGATAAATAGGTGAATTATCATTAATTAATTGGTTTGAGAAGAATTTTCAATATTGGACATATTGTTATGAAGGTGACTTGAATGTCAAGCATTGTCAATATTAGACATAATTTTATGAAGGTGCCTTGAATATTAGTACAAAGATAATATTGACTAATATATTGTATGAGCTTGATACACTCATCCTATATTGTATAAGGTTGATATTGTGTCATTAACATCCATGCACAAAAGAAAACATTGTGAAGAAACTATCGAGATAAAAAGGGTAAATGGATAATTCAATATGGATCCATACAAATCACAAATAAAGAAGTTAATAAGACATGGTTCATTAAAAGTGATTCAGAAAATAAAAATTGAAGAAGAGTCTGGAGATGAGACAGAATGCCAATGGTGTATGCTTGTTGAGGAAGAATTGACACCATTGAGTCACAAGCTGAGTCGATTCAAACAACAATAAGATCAACTATCTGGAAGTCGATCGATTGCAGGATGAGTCAAAGACAAGTTGACCAAATACAAGACTCCATATTAACGGAAGTTGAAGAAGACAAGTCGATCGATTTCAAGACGATTCGAAGACAAGTCAATCAACTGAATTTCGAAGTCGAAAGGAAAATTGAGTCAGAAAATACAAGTCATCCAAAGCAAGTTGAGACGACCAAAGTCGAATTTCTTCCAAGTTGATTCAGTCTAAGAAAGAAGTAACCTAAAGGTTGAATTCGAAGAATACTAAAATACAAGTCATGTCAAGGCTGAAGCAAGATGGGTCAACTAGAATTCAAATAATCAAGTCAAAATTCTCCTAGTTGAGTCGACCAAAAATATTGCAAAAAACCCATGTTGTATAATTTTAAAATTCATTTCCATCACTTCATAATATTCATACGAAAATAGTTGTCTAAATTGATGTATGAAAATAAATTAATAAAAGTTACCATTTGTGTTAATTAAATGAAGGGGTGCAATGTTTCATTCCAAAAGGACACATTGTTTCAAAGTGGAACCCTTTGGAGGACTATATAAGTAAAGGAATATGAAGGGACGAAATCGTCTTGGTGGATATAAATATATATATAAGATGGATTGAATGAAAGTTCATTCTATTAGGTTGGTGCTTGTTTACAAGCTGAGTCTTATTATGAGGATTGGATTCCTCACATCTCCGTTGGATCTAAGATCAACAAGCTAAGTCTTGTTACGAGGGTTGGATTCTTCATTTCTCAGTTGGATCTGAGAAGTACAAGTTGTGTCTTGTATCAAAGAGTTGGATCTCTCATATTCAGTTAAAGTTGAAGATATTAAAAGATTGATTTTATATATTCATTCAAGTTAAAGAAATAAAATAATGATTATTTATCTACTTCATACAGTTTGTGTTATACATGTTTATGAATAATTAATTGAACTTCATATATAGTATTCAATTAATTTTATTAATCTATGAAAGTGTGAAAAGTATCTAAAAGTTCCAGACACTTATTCACCCCTCCCCCCCTCTCAATGTCAGTGTGTGTTTCAACAATTGGTATCAGAGAAAGGTCTCTTCAAGGAAAAACAGTCTAATCATTGGAAGGAAGATCCTAAAAAACACACAAATGGATGAAAAAATGGCTCTCTCTACAAATGAAGCTTCGTTATTTGATGGAATAGACTACTCTTCATGGAGGGAAAGAATGAAAATATATCTAAATTCAAGAGGATATGGAGTTTGGGACTCAATAGTAAGTAAGACTTCGTACTTAACTACCTCAACGAACAAATCCAAAACTGCAAAAGAAGCAAAGAAGCAAAGAGAAACAATTCAATGGCATTAAAATCAATTCAGAATTGTTTGTCAAACCAAATCAAAGAAAATATGGGGCATTGCACCTCTGCTAAATTTGTATGGATCAAGCTAGAGACTTTTTATCAAAGTAGAGTACAAAAAATAGAAAAAAAAACACAATTCCATCAAGGTATTGATGAAATCCCCAGTCATCAATAAATAAGACAACTCAAACAAGGAATTGATGCAATCCCCAGTCATCAATAAAGAAGAAAACTAAAACAAGGAATTGATGGAATCCCCATTCATAAAAGAAGAAGACAACTCAAACAAGGAATTGATGCAATCCCAAGTCATCAATGAGGAAGACAACTCCATAAAGTAATTTATCATACCTTAGTAATCACTTAAGAAAAAATATTGAATCTTAAGACTGATGTTATAGTTGCATTAGAAGAGATTTGTATGGAACCAGGAAATGGTATATATATTGAAGTTCCTATGGAGGCTCTTGACAATATTGAATACACAACTACGTGCACTCTAGAAGAGTTGGAGAAACTTAGAAAGAAAGATATGTTGCTACTACAAAAATTGGATCAATCTAACAACCATGAAGACCAAGAGCAAAAGATTTAGCTAGAGGACAAAGAAGAAGAGATAAATAGATTAAATATTGAAGTTATTGATTTAACAAAAGAAATGAACGAGTTTAAGTCATATGAAAAACTCAATAAATGCACAAAAGAATTAGAAGAAACAAAATAAATGGTCAATAGTCTAAAGATTCAACTTGAAGAATCTAAGGAAAGTGAAGAAACCCTGAAGAGACAATTCACTAAAAAGGAAGAATCGTGCCACACACTTGAATTGGAAGTCATCAACCTCAAAAGGACTCAACTAGAAAGCAAGGAAGAAATCAAAATATTGAAGACTGAAGTTGTTGATCTAACAAAAGAAATATAAGAGTTTAAGACATATGACAAAACTAATAAATGCATATAAGTCTTGGATGAGACAATGTTGGAGTTACTTCACACACACCTAGGATTTCTTTTTCCTATGTTTATTAATCATTATTCGGTCTCCTATATTTTAGGAAGAATATTCCTCTAGGGAGAATATTCTCTTCAGTTCAGACTTTAGTTTGATTAGTTGAGTGGAATCTAAATGCCACATTGGTATTATCACCATGCAACATTGGGATCATCACCAACTAATGCGCATTGTCCTTGGGATCATCAACAGACTAGCACATTACTCATGATTCCCTGATCTCCTCCTCACTTCACTCTGTTTCAGTCAGTTAGCTAAAGACTGATAGACTAGTTAACTCAGATATGTGGCAGTTCACTCCCGTAATTTCCCGAGAGACTAGCCTAGGTGCTAGTTTACTCCCATAATTTTTAGTGTGTGTCCATATCACTCTATACCACCACTATGGCACATTGGATTCTCCTCCAAGGCGCATTAGTTGATTTATACAAAGTATATCATCTGTAAATTGTCATTCATTCATTTGGTTAATGAGAATTATTCCATTCTTTCTCTCATGCTTCTCTTTTCTTCTATTTTATATGCAACTTTGTATGTCAATTCCCATCTAGATCTATTATGTGCAGGTTCAACACATTTACATGGTATCATATCCAAAGGAATTCTAGAGAAAATACACACCAAATTATTTTTTGCAGGTACTGAAGATTGAAGACAACAGAAATATGGAATTTCAAAAAGAATGCATTCTTACACCTTACAACTTCTTTCCATGGAAGGAGAAGATGATAATGCATCTTCGAAGCATATTATTGTACAGGTTAACCATGAACACATAGGAAAAACCAACATCATCCTTAGAAAAATCTAAGTATCTAAATCAAATGGATGAAGCACTCAGAACAATATGCAATCTCATTTCTCCTAAACTTCTCTTTCACATATCCTCGTGTAAAACCCCCAATGAACCCTGGACCACCATGGAAGGGATTTTTGGAAAAAATGATGAGATGAGGGGACACATGGTCAAGGTGGAATTGCTCACATTGTATCCAAAAAGCTTCGACAATCTCCAATATTTCTTTACCAAATATAAGGATTTGTTGTTGCAAGTCAAGGCTTACAAGGTTGAAAAATATAAGGAGGAGAAACAAATGGTTCTCACCATTCTCTCCAAACTTGGTCCAGAATACCCAGTGTTTGTATCAACATTTCATTCAGTTACATTTTCATCTAAATCTACTAGAAGATGCCCTCCCTTGAGTGTTATAGCGAGATTTGCCTCACCATTGCTATCTTGATCGAGGTAGGCCTCTTTCTTGTCTTGCACATTAGTTTATATAGTATATGTTGGAATTGAGTTGATTTCTGCAGTCATACCTGTTTGTTGTGGTTTACCCTTGGCGATAGAGAGATTTTCCCTTGTAACAGAATTGGCGACACCACTGGGGAGAGATATTCCTTCTAAGGGTTGAAGTACATTTTCTTCCTGCATTTCTTTTTTTCCTTTGTCTTATCGTATCACTGCTTGACAGATTTTGTTCACTCTAGGTTTCAGTTCTCATCCTTCTTGCCTTTGTCTAGCCTTGTTTTAAATAATATATGCTCCTTTTGCCCAGACAGTCGCATATACACACTTGTTGTCTTACTTCAGGATGTGTATATATGACCTGTTCTCCTGAACTGTTGCGTATGCCACTTCCCTTTGCTTGTTTTATTGGTTTAGTGATTGTTGAGTGAGTTTTGAGTATTGTTGAGCCTTCTTAGGCCTCTGTAGTGCCTGTTGATTTTCTATAGGTTGATAGGAAACCTGTTGGGGGTTGAATTTTTGGGTGTAGTCTTTCTCTTTGTTTTTCATCCTTATTGTCCTTGAACCCTGGGTTGTTCGCTTGACTGCTTGGTATTTTGCTTGAGTTATTTCATTATACACAGTAGAATTTATATATTAGGTTGCTTTATAGTCCATTCAGTTTCTCTTTAATATATTGAAAATACAAAAAAATAGGCATTTTGCATTGGTCAACATTTTTGTCTTTGAGTCTTTATCATTAGCTTAGTTCATTTAGTGAAAGATTGCATTTTACTTTTGAATTGTAGAGTTGAAATTGAAAATTGCACTGTTTTTATTAGCATATCATTCATTAAAAAGTTAAAGATAGATTTTACATTATATTCATATCCATTTTCTTGCAGAGTCATAACATCATGAGTTTCACTTCCATACCTTTTTTAGTAATCATGGCCAATAAAATTTATGCTTTAAACTAAAATTGATTAGTCACAATTTTATTTTTTAGGGTGCACAAACTAGTCTAGGATTTAGTGCCTTGGAATAAGATTTTGTGAGTAAACTTCTCCAAGGAAATTAAATCAACATATGTGTCTGAGACAGGGAGTTGAGAAGTGCATTGTATAATTGGTAATATCAGGAGGCTCCACTCACACCGGAGTTAATCACAAGGTTGCATAAAGTTAGTTGAAGGGATAACCCCTGGATACTCACCTAGTGTCAGAGATATTTCTGTGGATTTGTTTGTATTTGGGGATCTTGCTAGTACCCATACCTCTGTGAGAGGCGGTGCTTTCAAAGTTTCGGGCTTTGCTACCCTACCCATATGGTGATCCATACTTACAACTTCTCACCTGTGCATTGGTTGTTGATTAAGATTGGTTGTCATTGATGTCAACCCTTGAAGAAAGACCTGCAACAAAAAGGTTTGTGTGATGGACCCAATAGTTTTTGATGTAAATATGACTCATTATTTTTTTTTCATGGTTGATAAGAAGCAAATATGGATGAACTCCAAAGTGTTCCCCTTATGGTGAAATCCCTCATGGGAAGACACTTTGTGAAGTAAGAGAACCCATGCTTAATTATGGAATAATGAGATGAAGGAAAGTGAATTTGTTAGGGAAAATATCCTAGATGGATAGTTCTTGTCATGTCATTTCCATTGGTATG
>SNQJ01S0120403.1:28658-55356 GCA_010110895.2 Picea sitchensis | reverse complement strand
CCGGAAAGGTGTCGGCTCCACATTCTAGTGGACCCCCCCCCTAAAACCACTTACCACCTCAGGGGGGTCTGGAATACCACCCTTCCCCAAAAAAACCGCTTTCATAGCATTTTCAACCAGTCATATTCCGAAGAGGATTCTCGGCTAATGGAGATAGATTTTAAAAAATCGAGAGAGATTTTTTTTCATCACAGGCTGAACAAAACAAACCTATTCCATATTTTGCAAAGGTGCCACCAGTTGGGATAATCGAAGTTGTCTTTCAGCATCATTTTTTGGATTTTTGGTTTTCTTGTTACAGTCCCGATATTGCGGGAGCTGTTACGACGAGCTGGAGGTGAATTTGGAAAAACCAAAGGAGTTTTTTGTCCATAACATGACCATATACAATAACCTCCTTCAGTGTTTTCCCAGGTTTCAGTATTGAAGAGAAACAAATGTCTGTGCAGACCCCTTTGTTTTGCAAAAAATTGGCCCGTCTTTCATGGTGGATAGTTCAGGATTTTTGGGGATTTGTTGTTATTTTTGGCTGAGGCAGTTGAATCCGACTTCCTAAACTTGTTGGGGGATCTGTACTATTTATTCATATGATTTTAATGTAAAATGGGGTTGATTCTTGCGCCCAGGAAGGCTTTTCTCTGTAATATTTTTCCGATTCACCAGGAATACAAAGGGATTTTTTCACAGGATTTCTGCATGTTGACGATTGGTGAAGTTTTGTTTGTTTGTTGAATGTTATTCTAATAAGTCATCATTATGTTTCTCTCTTTCTAATTTTCAAAAGGATATTTAACACATAATTTATCTATGATACTCTGTGCAATGCTTTTGAAAATCTAAATGTTTTCCTCTGATACTACAATGAAGAAATTCTTGAATGCTTTTTTGTTGTAGTTGACTATCTCGTCTGTTCCTTCTCTACATAATTTTATTTCTAAAGGATCCAACGTATGCATTACCTTGCCCTGTGAAAATACCTTATAGACCTGTGTTTAATTTCAAACTTGTCACAGACCCCATAGCTCAATGGTCCTCTTTTGGTGTCTCAACCAACAAACTCCAAGAACATATCCTATTCTGCATAGCTATCCTAATATCCTATTTCAAACAAATCAATATCAAAAAGAGAGATTCCTCTCTGAGTCTTGGAGGGCTATATCCAAGACTTGAAGTGGTTTTGATGTTGCCTCTGTGACTGCCTCCTCAGCCTTGGGAAAATTACAGAGTGATAACACTTCCAACCAAAAAAATGTGCTAAAATTGAGAAGGGAATATAGGGACCATGAACCCCACATTAAACACTTTCTTGACATGACACATAAAAAATTGTATGAGAGATTCAAGAATGTACATAGTGCACTTAAATTGGGACCGAGATATTTCCATAAATGCAAGCCTTGGTATGTTGGAATAAACACAATATGTAAGACATGTTTTTGTCAATACCACATTGAGTATGGTTATTATTATCTCTCTCTCTCTCTCTCTCTCACACACACACACAAGCATTTCATGTATTGCATACACCCTTGTGTAGGAATACTTGGTTATATTGTTTTCCTCATCATATAGAGACTATATTCATAGCATCTTGTGCACAAGGCTAGAGTATTGTACATTCTGTCAAAAACAATTCTTAGATGGGTCATGCCCTAGGTGTGATGGAATGGAATTACTAAGCAAGTGCATCCATGTGAACAATGAGTATGAATTGGGGAGGAAGGAGGTTCACTTGAAAAGATTTAAATATGTTGAGTGTTATCCCCCATTTCTATGGATAACTAAGGAGATGGTGTTTCAAGGCCCTCAGGTTGTAGAGATGGAATACCGAGAGGTCACCTAGCATGAAAAACCCTTCATTCATCACAAATCACCATTCGACAATGGCAACAACATCCACCACACCTGGCCTGGATTAGAGAGGAAAACATGTCTTACTCCATGAGGTAACATGTATGGTATTTTGGTAAGTGTCATTTTAATAATTCAAGCATTTGAACATGTTACAAAGGATTCTTTCTTGATTTTGAATTTTTTTCTTGGAAATTATGCTTTTTTCCCTATTTCACCTTGGCGAGTGTGATGGTTTCCTAGTAAGTTGCCACCCTTGGGGAAATGGTTTCTACCTACAGGTATCCTTGAAGGATCATCATACCATTCCCACTCACACTTGCCACTTTCCATCAATTCTTCCCCTCTATCTCTCAACATTTTAGGTTTTTTGGCTTATGGACACAAGAAGAGAATTTACCTGATTTCATGGGAAGAAGGTGCCACTAGGCTCAGAGGTGCTTTATCAAAACACATCATGCAATAGAATCTCACCCTAGGCTACCCAGAGAAATGAAACACCTCACATAATAAACTGAAGGGATCCATAATAATAACTAATTAAATAATGAACACCTTCCACGATAGAGTGTTTGTGGGATATGCATTTCCTTTTAGTGCCCCTTATTGACTTCAACCTGGAAGGTCTTCATAAAAACATGCTAACCAAGGTAGATCATTTTTGGTCTATGCATATCCTTTTTAGTGCCCCTTATTGTCTTCAACTTGGTGACACATTCAAAGTAAATGGCTCAAATAATAAATGGCTTGGAAAACATATGCTTCAAAAACAAAAAGATAGAAGGGATGTGGCTAGCCCTCAACAAAGGATCCCATAAATGAGAAAATATGATCCCCTTTATGTCATGAAACCCCACTCCTAGAAGTCTAACCCCATCCACTTCACATTCACTACATGACATAAAGAGGGTTCTCCTTGGAAACATCCCCTACTTGAGGATTGGTTCACCCAATAGGGCACTATGACAACCCTCCCATATATAAATTTGGCAAATTGTATAAGGTCCTTGAGCATATGTTTATTATAAAAAAATGGGGATTTGATTCACATGGATGGGTGGTCCTTTTATTAGATATGGATTCCTTGGAATGATATTGTGACTTGTTGACCCTTGCAGGGCATACTTGCATGTCTTTGCAGGTCTTTGACAAGTGACAACTTCATCGTGGAGGCACAAGGTTACTTGGACCTTCACTCGGGTCATGAATCCCATAGGATACATGATGCACCCTCTCTCCTTGGAAATTTTGGACGAGGTATGTTTTCTTTGGAGGCACTTGAGTGTCCCTTGGAGGTGACTCGCTAGCCTTCCCAACCCCAACGTTTTCCTTTGGAGGCCTTATATCTCTTCTCAGGCATGACATCACACTTGGGAGGATAGGTTTTTAGTGGTTTTGGTGACTCCATGATGACTTGACATGTTTTGATGGAGGAAGACCCTTTCACCATGAATATGTGGCCTTTGGAGGTCCAATGTCTCCCTCAAATAACTCAATGATTTCGACATTATACTAAAACGTCACCCCTAGAGGGCATGCCATCATCTTTTAAGGATTTCTTATTTTGTAAATTCAAATTATAATTTGTAAAGGGAAAAATTGGGAGGTTGGCCTCTCTAATTTGTGTTTTATCCTAAGATAAGTGGACACATTGGTTTTCTAAGGCATTGTATAAATAAAGGTCATGACATTTTCATTTAAGATATAACACAATTGATCATTACATATGCTTATGGCTTAAATTTTCTCCCCTCTTGGGAAATTTTCATATGTATCTCTCTCTTGTTCTCTTATGGATGCTAGTTACTTGTATTTTGGATGAAAGTGGTGTGTTATATCTCTTGGATGATTATCTTGCTCTTGTGGTGGTATATACTTGGTAGAAGAGGTTTTATCTTCCTATCTCTTGGAATTGGTAAGGAAATTTATGCATATTTTTGTTTCCTATTGTTTCATGGTTATTATTTTATAAACCTTGGAGGAGTATAAAGGAATACACCCTCGACTAAGTATATCACATTTGTCTTTGGATAAGCTACTTAACAAGGTTTCTAGGAGGATTAAAAAGGATTACGCCCTCCTAGATTTTCCTTGCTAGTTTTGTTTTCCCTAGGGAGTAAAAATGCTTACACCCCTAGGGAGGTAACACAACTATCCATTGAAACAAGAGACTCCATAAACCAATTGACAATGAACTAGTCTAATTTTCATTGAATAAACAAAATAATTTGCATTGGAATATGTGAAAATCAGAGATTTTGCAATTGTTCAAGTTGGAATCAATTTTGCATGCTCAAGGATTTTTTGTTCCCTAAGGGTGTCTATATGAGCTAGGTAATTCGTATTTCTGTTACAAATTAATTATAAAACCATTAGGGCCGGAGGATAATCTCTTTTTTATTCATTTCTCACTTATCTACCGCTGAAATTTACTCGTGAACCTAGATTATTGTTCTATTGCTCATTAGCTATTATTTGCATGATTTATTTGTGATTTATTTGTGGTTAGATATAAATGTTGTATAATTTGTTTTATACAACCACTTGTATTTTATAATAATTGATGACAACACTTTACAAACATCCCTAAAAACCATCTAAAGTCTTTCTCTTTTTAGTGGAAGTTCGACTAGTTATTGCTAGTTTATTTTCCATCATCTTATACTTGATTTTAGTGGTTTAATTTGCATATATTGGTAATTTTTTCTTGCTGATTTATAGACTTATATACTGATTAAATTTGGGACAACAATATTTATTTTTGAATGCCCATCAATTAAAGGTTTGTTTGATCGTCATTTGTCTTGTTCCGAGTACGGATAACACTATTTTGTAGGTACAAAACCATTGGAAATCATTTACCCTTCAAAAAGACTATTTATAAAACCTTTCCTCACCTCCAAACTTGACCCATAGGGGAATCACCCATCATTATGTCACTTTCCATCTCAATCCCCCTATGGTCAGTGGGATTCCCCCCTTGTGGTGACTTATAATCACTAAAGCGAGGGAAGTGTCTATCAAGGATGATTTTAAGGATGGAAATTTATATTAAAATGTAGAAACATGGGATAATCTTACTCGTCCTTAATATGAAAAATGTAAAATGTTTGGCTATAGTTTTGTAAAAATATTCAAATTTATAAGGATTTTATATAGTTTCTATAAAATTTTGGTGATTTTTAAGGTAAAATAGTTTTATTCTATGGAATTTGGGTGAATCGTTTTTAGAAAAAATGGAAATTAGCGAATACATTTTTGGGAGAAACCATGGAAAATTAGCCCATTTGCGAAATTTAGCCCCTAAAATCATCTATGGTGTCTATCTAAGGTGATAGTGGGTAGGTACTCCCATAGTTGTCACACTTCCATGGAATGGGTTGGAATTTTCCTAATATATAGTTTGTGCGATAACATTTTGGCTCCGTTTCTGTGGAGGATTTTGAATCCTCTTTTGATCCCTAATGACACTTTGGCAAGATTTCATCCCAAATCCTTTACCCCTAGCTTTCCTGGCGACTCCATTTGAGGAAATTCCCTTTCTATTTTGATGATCCTTCCATAAATCTCATATGGAAAATCCACCATCCCACAACCCACCATATTTACCCCAGGAAGATTCAAACTTTCTAAGGTTTACTGAAGAAGACCTCCTCATAACTATCCCATTTTCAAAACCTTATTTCAGGGTTGCCTTCCCCTTAACAAAATGGCCTGCACTTGGACTAGTAACCTTTTCAAAACATCAATCTTGGCTACTATAGCTAGATATCCCAATACCATGCCAAAGTAAATTTATAAGTGGTTGCCAAAATTTTACAGAAACAATTTGATTACACCCAAAGACCACCTATATGCAGTAGTTATGGAACTATTGAATGCAGGAACAAAACATGAAGATGTTGCGATGAGGGTTTTATCAATGTCTCTTACTGAAGATTCCTAGAGGTGGTTCATATGACTATATGATAATCATTTGACATCTTATGATTATTTCTCTAAGTTTCTCACAAGCATATGGTCAACAAAGAAGGATAGCAGAATGATACTAGAACAATTTAATCAGATCAAGAAAAAAGAAAATGTAACAATGAAAGAGTTTGATACCATATTTGACAAATGATATGATAAGATCCCATCTAACCTACATCCACCAACAACAGACGTTCATGTCCTCTACATTAATGATTTTGAAGGAAAAATTTATTTTCTCCTCAAGGACAAAGTGCCAGATACCTTGGCAAAGTCCAAAGAGTACAATACAAAGATTGACTAAAACCTTGCCAGCTCAAATATTGAGCCCTTTCAATTTCCTTGTGCTAAATTGGAAACAAAAATGAATATTACAACAAACAATGCACCATATCCAATCACTCTCCTATTTTAGAAGTTTGATCTTATGAATGATTAGTTTGTCCGAAGTCATAACTAGAGTATGAACAAGTTGACAACTTTGGAAAGAAACCATCAAGATTTCAGACAGCCAAACCTAGGTTGGAAACCAAGTCCTAAATACGAGGAAAAGGCTCTCGATACTCTAAATCCAGTTGGAATGGTTAGTAGAGAACGGATTCAGTGGTGTTTTCCTTGTAGTGAAGCACACTCAGAAGAATAATTTTCAAGATGAGAAGAGGAAGAAGGTACAAGTTTTGTAAGCCAAATGAAATTCATTATACAATATTTTCTTTTCAAGACAATGAGTACATGGATGTTACATCAGACCAACTGGAAGAGGTCAAGAAAATAGGTTCTGGGAAGGGACGACTCAGAGCACTAAATCAACTAGATGAGAATACTAAAAATGAGTTAAGAAAGAAAGAAATTTTGACATGTGCAAGAAGGAATCGAGTTCCAGTTCATTCACCACCAGCTCCAGTCCCTCCACCACAAGAAAAATAGGATCCACCGCATTGTGTAAAATAATTTCTTCCACCTCCTCCACCACCGATGCACAACCTACTCCCAAATCCTTTACTAGCCAATGAATAAATTCAATTGAATATAAACATACCGGCCATGATGGGGAAGATGAATATGTTAGTACCTATAGTTGATATGTGAAAGATCCAATCTATGAGAAGATAAGTTTTGAAGGCATTGAAGGTACCTGATGAGGGATAATATCCTCCTGTGATTCTGAACACCATGTATCATGGGTAGAAAAGAGATGAAAACCCATGTTTCTATCTTTCACTAGGGGTGGATAGTCTCCAATTGAATAACTGTATGTTGGATTCTAGAGCTTCAATGAACGTGATGTATTTGAAGGTCATGGAACAACTTGGTTTGAATACAACCTTCCCATATGGAAATATGTGTGGCGTTGATTCAAATAAGGTGAAAGTGTATGGTCTTGTAGAATATGTGGAAGTATATTTACACGATTTCCCTAATATCATCCTCATTATGAACATAGTGGTTATTGATGTTCTAGATACTTGGGGTATGATTTTATCTAGGAGATGGGATGCCACCTTGGGAGGTTTTCTCGACATGGATCTCACTCATGCACACATTCCCATGGGAGATGGTACCTTCAATATTTTATATATCGGATAGGTGGTCAAGAAACATGTCATGGATATAAACCATCATAATTATCACATCGATTGCGAGTTTGATGTGCATCCACATATCATTGAATATGACCCATGGGAATTTCCTTTTCTATAAGAATATTGCATAGACACACTACTCCTAAGGACATATGAGTAGAAGGAAAATCTTTCAAAATTTCAAGGAAAGGAGCCAGGATCCATCAAGATACTCAACAAACATGAAG
Organism: Picea sitchensis; assembly: GCA_010110895.2. Classification (NCBI taxonomy): domain Eukaryota; kingdom Viridiplantae; phylum Streptophyta; class Pinopsida; order Pinales; family Pinaceae; genus Picea; species Picea sitchensis. The sequence continues at coordinate 47,723 of SNQJ01S0120403.1, read as the reverse complement.
TTGTGAAAGATAAAGAGAAAGAATAGGCTATCAAATACATGGTTGAAAGGAAAAACCACCTTAACAACCTTACATTGAAAACATACCTTACATTATATTGAAGGAGGGAAGCCTTGCACTCATGTGGGACAAGAAGAGGGGTGAACCCAATTATGATCATAGGAATTATGTATTATGGCTTGGCCCTTATATCATCAATAAGAAGTCAGAAAAGGGAAAATACTACTTTTCTACCATGGATGGGAGAAATATTCCATTATCAGTTGATGGGTCTCTTTTCCGACCCTACATCAAAGGAACCTGACTTATTTAAGGCCCACACCCTAGGTAAGTAGGCAGGTCATTTGTTTTCCCTTGCATTTGCATTTTCTTTCTCATGATAGTTTAGTTTCACTTAGTTATGTTCACATTTCATATTTTTATTTTTATTTTTCCCTACTTGCATCATTACATAGTTGTTTTACATCATTTGATTTTATCATATTATATGTTAGTTAACGTTTTTTGAAGAAATGTAAAATTTTATTTTTACGATTAGTTGAAATTTGTATTTTTGATCATATGGACAAAGGGGGAGTGAGCCACCCTGGATTTCATAGTTTTTTGTTTCCGTGTGTGTAGGAACATGTCTTACTAGGAGAGGCTGAGGTTGTCATGAATTCTATGATGAGCACATGTACCCAAGTAGGAGCCAGATGTTATCCCTCATTTCTAGGGATAACTAAGGAGTTGATGTCTCAAGGCCTTCAGGCTCCATACATGGAGTACCAAGAGGCATCCCAACACACAAATCCCTTCATTCTTCACACATAACCATTCGACGATGGAAACAATGTCCACCACACCTGACATCGATCACAGAGGACATCAAGTCTTCCCCATGAGGTAAAAAGTCTGGTATTATGGTAAGTGTCATTCTAATAATTCAATCATTTGAACATGTTTCAAAGGATTCTTTATTGATTTTGAAAACATTTTTCTTGGAAATCATGATTTTTTCCCTATTTCACCTTGGTGAGTGTCATGGTTTCCTAGTAAGTGGCCACCCTTGGGGAAAGGGTTGCTACATAGGGGTCTCCTTGAAGGTTCATTGTACCGTTTCCACTCACACTTGCCACTTTCCATCACTTCCTCCCCTTAGTCTCCCAACCTTTTAGGTTTTCAGGCTTATTGACCCAAGAAGGGCATGTACCTCATTTCATGTGAAGAAGGGGCCACTAGGATCAAAGGCACTTTAGAAAAACACATCTTGCAACAGAAGTTGGCCCTAGGATCCCAGGAGAAATGAAATTCCTCTCATAAGAAATTGAAGGGACCCATAATAATAATTGATTAAATAATGATCACCTTCCAGGGTATAACGTTTGTGGGTATGCATTTCCTTTTAGTGCCCCTTATTGACTTCAACTTGGAAGGTCTTCATAAAAACATGCTAACCAAGGTAGAACATTTGTTGGATATGAATTTCCTTTTTATTTCCCCTTATTGTATTCAACTTCGTGACAAATGCAAAGTAAATGGATAAAATAATAAAGGGATTGTAAAAAATATGCTTCAAAAGTAAAAAGAAAAAAGGGATGTGGCTAGCCCTTAACAAAGGAGCACATAAATGAGACAATAAGATCCCTTCTATGTCATGAAACCCCACTTATAGAATTCTAACCCCATCCACTTCACATTAACTATATGACCTAGAGAGGGTTCTCCTTGGAAACATTCCCTACTTGAGGATTGGTTCACCCAATAGGGCACTATGAGACCCCTCCCATATCTAAATTTGGAAAATTGTATAAGGTATTTGAGCATATGTTTATTTTGAAAAGGGGCGATTTGATGCACATGTATGGGTGGTTACTTGATTAGATATGGATTACTTGGCATAATAATGTGACTTTTGGACCCTTGGAGGGCATACTTTCTTGTCTTTGCAGGTCTTTGACAGGTGACATCTTGATCATGGAGTCACAAGGTCACTTGTACCTTCACTTGGGGCATGGATACAACATGATGGATGATGTGCTCCCTCTCCTTATATAGTTTGGATGAGGGAAGTTGGATTTGGATGCACTTGAGTGTCCCTTGGAGGTGACTCGCTAACATTCTCAGCCCCAACATTTGCCTTTAGAGGCCTTATCTCTCTTCTAGGACATGATGTCACACTTGCGAGGACGGGGTTTTGGTGGCATTGGTGACTTGATGATAAATTTTCATGTTTTGATGGAGGAAGACCCTTGCAACATGAATATGTGGCCTTTGGAGGTCCAATGTCTCCCTCAAATAACTCAACGATTTTCTCATTATGCTAAAATGTCACCCCTAGAGGGCATGCCGTCATCTTTTAAGGATTGCTTATTTTTTAAATTCAAATTATAATTTGTAAAGGGGAAAATTAGGAGTTCATCCTCCCTAATTTGTGTTTTACCCTAAGATAAGTGTACAAATTGGTTTCTAAGGCATTGTATAAATAAAGGTAGTGACATTTTCATTTAAGATATAACACACTTGAGAATTACATATGTTTATGGCTGCAATTTTTACCCCTCTTGGGCAATTCACATATATATCTCTTGTGATATTATGGATTCTATTTACTTGTATTTTTGTGGAAAATGGTGCACTGTCTCTCTTGGATGATTATCTTGTTCTTGTGGTGGAATATACTTGGTAGAAGAGGGTTTATCTTGCTATCTCTTGGAATCGGTAAGGAAATTTCTGCATATTGTTGTTTCTTATTGTTTCATGGGTATTCTTGTCTAAACACTTGTATGCGTATGAAGGCATACACCCTTCACTAAGTATATTACATTTGTGTTTGTATAAACCACTTAATAAGGTTGCTAGGAGGAGTAAAAACACTTACACCCTCCTGGATTTACCTTGCTAGTTTTGTTTTCCCTAGGGAGTAAAAAGGCTTGCACCTGTAAGGAGGTAACACAAATATCCCTTGCAACAAGAGACTCCATAACCAAATTGAAAAAGAACTATTCTAATTTGGTTTGGATAAATAAAATCATTTTCAATGGAATATGTTAAAAATAAAGATTTTGCAATTGTTCAAGTTGGAATCAATTTTTCATGCTCAAGGTTTCTTTGTTCCATAAGGGTGTCTAGATTGGACAAGTAATTCTTAGTGTTGTTACAAATTAATTCTACAACCATTAGGGTTGTAGGATACTCTTTTTTTTTATTAATTGCTCACTTATCTACCACTGACATTTACTCGTGAACCTAGATTATTGTTCCACTTCTCATTAGCTATTATTTGCATGGTTTACTTGTCAATTGTTGTGGTTAGATCTAGATGTTGTAGCATTTGTTTTCGATAGAAACATGGATGTTATAATACTTTATGATAACACTTTACAAACATCCCTAAAAACCAGATAAAGTCTTTCTCTTTTCAATGGAAGTTTGACTAGTTATTGCTAGTGTATTTTCCATCATCTTATACTTGATTTTTGTGGTTTAATTTGCAGCTATTGGTAATTGTTTCTTGCTGATTTATAGACTTACATATTGTTGAAATTTGGGATAGTAAGATTTCTTCTTGAATTCCCATTGGTTAAAGTATTTTTTGATCATCATTTGTTTTATTTTTTTGGACAGGGATAACACTGTTTTGCAAGTACACAACCATTGGAAATCATTTACCCTTCAAAAGGAATATTTCTCATTATCTCACTTTCCATCTCAATCCCCCTAGGGTCACCAAGATTCCCCTCTTATGGTGACTTATCATCACTAAAGTGAGAGGATTGTATATCTAAGGTGACAGTGGGTAGGTACTCTGATAGTTGTCACACTCCCATGGATTGGGTTGGTATTTTCCCAATCTATAGTTGGTGTGATAACATTGAGTACGATAGAGGAAAGGAAAGAAAAAATATACAAATGGTGACATCCTAGGTACGAGTATGTCTCTTCATTAAGAACTTCTTTGAAAATACCCAACAATATGTTTAATATGTCCACCTGGCTTGGTGGTAGGATGATAATTTTAGAATATGAATAAATACATTTCATGTTGGTACTATCTTATCAGTTGTTAATTTTGTTGAGAACTACACCCTTCAACCAAAAAATGAGATTCAAAGCCAATATTATCACTCAGATAAGGTTATCATAATGGTATATATCACATATAGGCATGGGCCAGATAGTAACGAAGAAAATAGAGTTATACTGAAGGATTATCACTTCTACGTAAGTGATGATTGTTTCCATGACTTAGCCTACATACAATATTGCTTTTAGTTGTTTTACAATCAACTAAATGAGAAGAACATATAGATCCATCAACATTGGGTTTGGTCATATGGTTGCGTGGGATAATTAAAAAATGATCATGTATTTCAATGCTCATGTATGTTGCACAAAAAACTCAAGGTACCACATATTTGGAACTATTTTGAGTTTGGGCATGGGAAAGGGGAGCATGATGGAGTAGGAACATGCATCAAAATGAATTTACGTAGGAAATAAATTAATTTCACAACTACTTCCCTCATTCAATATGTAAAATCTATTGTTGAATGGTGGTATTTAGTAATGGAAGAGGGAACAATAAACCATGAAGACCAATCAACCAGGAAAGGAAATGTACATAGAAATTTTTTGGAGGTAGTCGATGTAGATCGATCAAAGTGGTATGAATGAAAAAAAATCTATGGCACTCATGGATTCCATTCAGTTCGAACATCATACAATACAATAGTTGAAATATGGATGAGAAAATTCTCTTTCTTCTATTGTCCATGTAGTAGTAATGAATGGGATGATTGTGAATCCCCAGACTAGGTTGATAGATGGGATTGTCTATCACTCCCCATTTGTCAACACATACCTATGAAATTATCCCAGTTTGAGGAGGACCAATCAAATGTTTCAACATATTATGATCACGTCTTAGATCTTGTACAACCATGTTTGGTAAAAATTCTATTAAATTTGAAAAACTACATGAATTTTGTATGCTTTGGTCATTTAGTGGACTCATGTGTTGGCACTCCATTTTTTTAGGGCACATATACGCAGTGGTTTCCCCAAAAGGTAATGAATATGAAATTGACTATTGGTTGGCATGTTTATTAGAGGAAAATAAAACCTTCATGTTCTTAGTAACAAACTTTGAAGGAATTCAATTTTCGATTATGGTTCTTAAAGGAGAATATATGATGCAAGATGAAAAAACATGGAAGAAAGGTGGTTATGTATTTCAATATTATAGACCAAGTGAATTTGTATACCACTTTATGAACTTGGTTGTTGGTACAAACCTCCAATTACAAACAATGCCACGTAAGAACTCATCAAAGTTACAATACTTCTTTCCTTACTCTGAGCATGAAAAGCTAATGGAGAACATTAGTATTATAAGTGATCCTGATGGTCTATTTGAATGACCATAGGTATGTAGAAAACCCAATGATTTCCAGAAAGATGTGATTTCCTTTCCTTTCCTTGTCTTTCCATGCCTTTCCTTTCCATTCCTTTCCTTGCAATGTATAGACTTACCTTTCCTTTCCTTTCCTTTCCTTGTGGTTCCTTTCCTTTCCATCTCTTTCCTTGACTTTCCTTTTCTTGTGTTTCCTTTCCTTTCCATCTCTTTCCTTGCCTTTCCTTTCCTTTTCATGTCTTTCCTTGCCATAACTTTCCATGCTTTTCCTTGAAATGTCTTTCCATGACTTGCCTTTCCTTTCCTTTCCTTTCCATTTCTTGCATTACCTTTCGTTTCCTTGAATTTCCTTGCCATGCCTATCCTTTTGTAACATCCCCACTATAATACCCAGTTTAATTAATGCTTATGTAGATATAATGTGTGGCTACGACCAAAACAATGTAATATGCGAATTGTATTTCTATGTTTTAATGATAAAATGTGATACCAGCTTCTAAGGGGACATGGAAATAGATGGGGGTTGAATTAATCCACAAGAGAGGGGAGTGTCTAAGAGAATGGCCAAGAGGGGTCCAAGGGGGAATCACCCATGTATATTAATTCAACCCATTTTCCAAAATTTGGTATTCATATGTGAACCTTCCAGTTTATTGTTGAGTGTTACCAAAGCCAATCATTGAATACATGTAAGAGGGTGGGTGTGAGGGGTCACATCCCAAAGTTATTGGGTACATGGGGGATGAGTACAATCATCTTGGGAAAGTGTGAGTCAAGAAAGAAATCCAAAGGATAAGAAGTTTGTATGGGTTGGGATATAAGTTTTAGACAATCAAGTTTTGTGAATGAGCAACAAGTAGAGAGGAAGAAGAGAGATGGAAGCTTGTGAATCTGTGGAGGGAGAATTCTAGATAAAGATGGATCATATTGGAGCATATCTAGATTTGAAGATTGAAGAGCCAGGTTGTCAGGCCTGAAGACTGAACTCATGAGTGCGTTTCACTAAAAACACAAGTGTTTGTTGTTGGTTGCTAGTAGTTTTTCCTAGAAACAAGCTCCCTTGAGTTCCTAGCTGAGATATTCCTAGATATCTATGCTAGAGAGGCCCTGATAAATGAAATGGATACTCGAGGGACTAGGATCAGTGAAGGGGTCCATTCCTTAGGTTGGGAAGGTGTTAAGAACCAAATACCTGAATACAAAATATCACAATAGACCCAAAGATATCTGAATACAATCATCACACAAGATATATGAAACCATATAGAAAACCACAACTTTATTATATCAAACCCTTGAGGTAGGGAAACACCATACAATGGATCCTATTATGGAAGGGATCCTCTCCTGTTCACTTGCCTCTTCGAGGGGGCATCCTCCTATTNTACTAAGCATATATTTCTTGAATATATTCATCCCTGAGGCCCTCCATAAGAAATCTCTCCTTCATGTTATTCAATAAATCTTGAATACTACGAAAACTATCATTGAGGCCGTTTGTGAGGTGATGTACAAATGCATCCAATCTGTCATCCAATGTGTGAAACAATTGGGCCTTGAATGATTCAAGAATTTCTTTTAGGTGTTGAGAAGAAATAGCCATCTGAGCACCCTATGAACTCTTCGGTCCCTTAACCGTCATGAAAAAAAACCAAAAATAGACCTAATAAGTTACGACAGAAAATCGCGGCTTTTTCTGGAAAAACCCTAAAAAACTGTTGAATTTAAAATGCTCATAACTTCACTTCCCGGACTCCGTTTTGGCTGATTTTTTTGTTTTTTAAATTGGTTGAAATTGTGAGAGGAACTCAGATATGTAATTTTTTTGGGGAAATTTGGCCACTATCTGCTACAAAAATAAAAAATTGCACCGTCATCCACGGAAAAAACCCTGAAAAATTGCAGATTTTAAAACTTCAATATCTTGACTTCTCGGACTTCGTTTCGGGCGATGTTTTTTCCAAATTGGGTGTTTTTCTGAGAGGAACTCATATATACAACTTGTTTCTACAGATATTGCACATAAATATGCTGAAAATTTCTGGAATGTCACGGCCCTCTTTTTTTCTCGAAAAAAAATCTGCAAAAATAAAAAATATTTGCCCACAATGTCTGCCAAGGAAAGTGCTCTGATACCACTTGTTAAAAACCAAATACTTGAATAAAAAATATCACAATAGACCCAAATATATCTGAATACAATCACCACACAAGATATATGAAACCATATAGAAAACCACAACTTTATCATATCAAACCCTTGAGGTAGGGAAACACCATAGAAATAATCCTATTATGGATCCTCTCCTGTTCACTTGCCTCTTCGAGGGGGAATCCTCCTATTGATCTACCGCTCCAAATACAATATTTCTCTTCATGTCTCATTACATTACTTGAACCCCTTTATATATTTCTACCATCACCTAAGAACATTATAGAGGAGGAATCTTCTAGAATTAGAACCTTCTAAGAAGTCCTCTTACATTTATTATATCTAATTACCCATTTATTATATCTAACTACCATAGTGGGCCTTATTTAATAATATAGTGGACCTATTCCACCTTACATTTAATGACCTCCACTATTATCACTATGGACCCTCTGGCCCCCCCCACTACCTCTCTAGCTACCTTACAGAAGGTCAAGATAGATCTGGTGGAAAATCAGGATAATTGTAGGAAGATGTCAGTGGGTTGTGAGTTTTATGAGTTGTGAGTGGACTATGAGAGACCACCCTCTTTTGTGGATTACTAGCCTCACCTCATGGGTGATTGGATGTTGATATTTGGAACACTCAATCTATGGTTGGGTGGAATTCCCATTCCAATTTGTTGGATGCACAACATATTTAAACGATAAGTGTTTTATCTTGTTGCTGTGTTATTTTACAATTGTTATTGATGTGCATGAACTCTATGTATTTCAGAATGATTTATATGTTGTTGTGTTGAATTATTAAGATGCATTCATTTCTATTTAGCTTTTTGTAAATGCATTAAATAAAGGGTAATATAAACTGGTTATTTTTTGTTGTAATTCGTAGCTGAAAGCTACATGAAATCCGTTAGTTGTGAAAGAGATAAATTAGGTAGCAAAAATTTCATTTTTATGAGTATTCCACTCTGTAATGTCCCTTGGTTGGGATGGGGGATGTAAAATTATGGTATCGGAGTCCTGGTTCAAACATTGATCTTATATAGGCTTGAACCAGTGTGAATTTGAGAAAAAATCATTGTTGCAGACTTGTTTGTGATGAATTTAGTGAAAACTCGAGAGAAATCCTCAAATTCGTGAGTAAAATTTGAGTTTGAGTGACTTAAATATATTTAAGAGGTTTATTGGAGACAATATTTAAAGTTGCAGTGCCTAATTTGACTTAGAATGGTCGAATTTCGAGTTTTCATGGTTGTTGTAGAGTTGTGGATAGTTTCGTGAATCGACGAACGAGATCATGTTTGATTTCGAGATCGACGACCTAGATTCACTTTGATAAATTTTAAAAAAAATTGTAAGGCTTTATCCATTTGGAAGGTTGAGCGAATTAATGTCTAGGATTCATTTTGGGTGGTTGGGAAAATGGATCATATCGACGGTCTGTATTCATTTCGGCCTATGGGAGGATGGAACATAATCGACGACAAAGATAAATTTCACTAATAGATCGACGAATTATATTCATCGAGGATTTTGGTCGAAAATTTCTAAGTGTGAAAATTTTCCAAGAGAAATCGCCAATGGTCGGGTCAGCCAAATCCAATGAAGTATTTTCAATATCCAATAGAAATCATTGATGGTTGATGGGTTGATGGTCGGGTGTCGACTGTATTCGACGAAGTTTTTTGAATCAAGTAAGATATATCACCGATGGGACGATGGTCGAGCGTCGACTAAATTTGGCGCAGTGCTCGGGTCATCCAAGAGAATGGACCGATGGCTGATGGAGGTAAGAGGGTGATGATGTGTCATGCCATGTCAACATCCATGCGTCATGCCATGTCAGTATCCATGTGTTGTTCCATGTCATCCAATTTGACAGTTTAGGATGATGTGTCATGCCACGACAACATCCACATGTCATGCGACGTCAACAATTGCCACGTCATCCAACATAGATGGTCGACGATCGACGGTTGGGTCGACCGATTTGAGGAAGTGTTTTCGTCAGTCATTAGGGATCGCTGATGTTCATGTGTTGACCAAATTAGTAAGGATTTAAATTTTCCAACAAATATCTTTAACGACCAATGGTCGGGTTGGTTGATTTAGAGTTGTGTGCAAACTGGTCGTTGGGGAGTTGGGCCAATGGTCAACAGTTGGGTCGACAATTTGGGAAAGGAGTTGTGCATGAACAATGAAAGTTTCAATGAGTGATCGAATGATGTATACAAATCAACGACTCATATTGAACATGATTTGAGATCAATGACTCAGATTTAAAGGGTTGTTACTATAAGGAAATAATCAATTTTATGCGAAATTTTGTGATTTTGAAGGTCATAGTATTGCGAGGAATATTTTAGGGCCTAAAAAAAAAATTTATCCAATCAAAACCCATGAGAATGGAGTGTACCAAAGTACATTGTGTGTCTGCATCTCAAATAAAATATCTCTAGGAGAGTTTTCCAATGAGCTAAAATGTTCACAAAATATAGCTCGTATGAGAAAGTTATAGCCAAAACATTAAGGGTACAATTTTGGCACCAGATTTCTTCTAAGAAGAATAATTCTATGATCATATGTCTGTTTGGGGCACAATGATTAGTATATGGAAATTTTATGACCCATAGACGACAACCATGAAGTCAGATTTTGGTTATGGGTACCTGAAAATGTGCAGGAAGATAAATAAGATACCTATAGCATGCATGGATAAATTCGGTAAAACAACCTAAAATTTTATGTACCATAACTTTCATCTCAGAGATCAGATTTGATAAAGAGAATAGTCTTTGAATATTTCTTAAGGAGTAGAATAAATATGTCGACTCAAAATTTTTAATCCGGCAACACAAATTCTCATAAATTAATAAAGAGGTTTTTGGTGCAGTAAAAGAGTGGAAATTGCAACATGTAAATGTTGTAATGTTTCACTCAGAATTCATATTGAGGCATGATTATAGCCATTTGAAAGTTGTTTCAGAGAGGAATGGATCTACACAATAAGAATTTGAAATTGATGCAATGTTTCCTTCATAATTAGTGAAGAAAAAACATGTATTCTAATGGATGAAATGTTTTATGCCATGCATGTTCTAATAGTAACTATTACATGCACATTTCTTGAATAATTAGAGGTACAGGAAGGAAACTTTGGTTATTATATGAGGAATGGAGTTATGTAATATGCTCAGTGATATTACATTCATGAGGAAGAGATCAGAGGTTTGCATGTTAGCGTGGGGGATGCTGAGACAAATTCAAATGGAAGAAGAGATAGGCAGAAACCTGTCACTATGAGAAGCCTGCAGAGGGAAGTATAGAGCTACATAGATGATAATGAAAGGATCACGAAGGATCAATAAAAGATACTTCAAATATTAAATATGTTTCATAAGCAAGTCAACAAGGACTCTAGCACTAAGCAAGAAACTAGTGCTAGACAAATGTCAACATCTAGATCCCATAGCAAAATAGATGATAATGGAAATGATAGGTAGTCAAGAAGAATAAGTAGACACCATCATTCTCCAAACAATTCCACTAGAATAACTCATGCAAGTTTATGGTTGGGGAGAATCCCAAGTGTGTCTCCTGTCAGGAGGCAAAGGAGAATGCCTGAGGCAGACATCTTGCAAGGTGAACTCAGGAATATTAAGCCACCAACTTTCAATGGTGAGAAAAAGGAAGGAGAAGAGGTCGAGGCATGTTTATTGGAAATGAAGAAACATTTGTAGTTGCATGATTACCCCTCTCGGGTAGAAGATATAATTTCCACCTACCACTTGCAAGGAAAGGAATCCATGTGGTGGGATTAGCTTAAGAAATCCAAGAACCTTGATGATAAGAGGATCTCATGGAGGAAATTCAAAGGATATTTCCAAGAGAAATATTTTTATGAGAATTATTATGAAAGGAAGATGAAATATTTCTTTAAACCCAAGTTGGGAAGTTTGACAATGAATTATTTGAATTGTTGAAGTATGTTGACTTCATCAAGGATGCGAAATTTAAAATACAAAGGTTTCTAAGTGCGTTACCATCTTTCTATAGTGATAAGATTCAATATGATAACCCTAAAACTTTGGAGGAAGCCATAAAGAGAGAAATGAATCTTTATGAGCAAAGAAAAGGGAGGCCATTTTTACAAAAAACTTGGAAAGACAAAATGAAGGGTAAAAAGGATCGAAGGAAAAAAAAATTAAGCCACCCTGTTTCAAGAACAACACCTAAGCAAATCAGCAAGGTCAATCAACCCAAAATGAGCAGAAGACTACAAATCCATTTGGGAAAAGGCCAAGGCAACAACTTTTACAATGTTATGGATGTGAGGGAAATCATTCATATAGGGGCTGCCCTCACAAAGGAGAAAGAATGAGAACTATCCACAAAATTCAGGAAGATGAAACAATGGAAGACATGGGAGGAAACATGGAAAGGATTTATGCATCCTTGGAGAAAAAGCACGCAGAGTATCAATCTCCCATGATTGAAGTGGAAGGTAAGATTGATAACCATCCCACATAAATTTTAATTGATTTTGGAGATACCATAGTTACATAAATGATAACATTGTTGAAATATTTCACTTGCAAAGGAGTAAGCATAAGAAATCATAGTTAGTTCAGTTAGACATAGGGGCCAAGAGGAAGATCAATGAGATGGTTAAATATTGTCCAATAGACATGAATGGACTCAACACAAAGGTATATGTAAACATCATACCCTTGGGTTCATATGATTTTCTAGTTGGCATGGATTGGTTGGAAAAACCCCATGTTGTCCTAGACTGTTACAACAAGACAATCACATGTCTTGATGAAGAAGGGAATCAAGGAAATATTCAAGGAATTCTGAGAGTTGTATTTTTTAGAGATATTTCAGCTATGCAACTGAAAAGGAATTTCAGGAAGGGATGTAATATTTTTGCAGCCCATATGGAATAGGCAACCAAATATAAAGTGGTGAGTAGTGAAGACCATCCGGTCTTGAGGTATTTTTAATTTTTTTTAGGGAAATACTAGGATATCCACCATATAGAGACATTAATTTGTTGTTAGGAGATTCCCCAGTGTCTAAGACACCTTACAAAATGGGCACACAAGAATTGAAGGATTTGTAGATGCAACTTGAATAATTATTAAAGAAAGGGTATGTACGCCCAAGTGTGTCACCTTGGGGATCCACGATTATTTTTGTGAATAAGAAATATGGAACCTTAAGGTTGTGTATTGATTCCAGGTATCTAAATAAGGTCACCACAAAGAACATTTATCCTTTTCAAAGAATTGATAATTTGTTTGATCAATTGAAGGTGCAAGAATATTTTCCAAGATTGACTTGAGATTATGTTATCATCAAGTAAGGATAAAGGAATAATACATCAACAAGACAACATTCATGATAAGATATGGGCATTATGAATTCACGGTAGTGCCATTTCGATTATAAAATTCCCCAACATTTGTTATGTTTCTAATGAATGGAGTGTTCATGGAGTACCTTGATGATATACTCATCTACGCTAAGTAAGAAAAGGAACATGAGAAACATTAAAGAATGGTGTTGCGATTTTTAAGAGTCCATAAATTGTATGATAAGCTAAGTTAGTGCATCTTATATCAAAATAGGATTTACTATTGGGGGAACATAATTTCAGCAGAAGGGATAACAATTGATCCTAAGAAGTTAGAGTTCATTAAAGGATGGAAAAATCCAACGAATGTGACAGAGGTCATATCATTCATAGTTATTTATGGTTACTACTGAAGATTCATAAAAGTCTTCTCAAAGATTGCAAGTCCAATCACTTCTTTGAAAATGAAGGTAGTGAAGTTCGAATGGACTTCCAAGTGCGAAGAAAGATTTCATCAACTAAAAGACATATTGACAAGTGCACCAATACTAAAGATCGCAAATCCGAATGAAGATTTTTTTGTGTGCATTGATGCATGCATGGAAGGGATCGATGGAGTCATCAGTCAAAAGGATCATGTGGTATGCTATGAGTCTAGAAAATTAAAAGAGCATGAAAAAAATTATGCTGCCCATGAAATAGAGTTAGAAGAAATTGTACATGCATTTAAAATGTGGAGACATTACCTCATGGGTAATAAATTCAAGCTAAGGATAGACCACTGTGGTATGAAACATTTGTTTGGACAACCAACACTAAATGCTAGAAAAACTAGATGGTTGGAATTTCTGAGTGAATATGACTTTGAAATTAAACACATCAAAGGCAAGGAAATTCAAGTGGTTGATGCACTCAACAGGAGAGCTCATGAAGTGCATATTGAAACCATTAGAATGTACAAGAAATTTCTGAAATAAAAAATTGTTGAAACAACAAATCTAGATCAGAATTATTTAAAAATAAAAAAGATATTACAACAAGGTAATTTTCAATAGACATTAATTCTTATGAGATGAAAGAAGATGTAATTCTCATGTACAAAGGCAAGGTGTATGTACCAAATTCCAGTGAGCTGAAGAATGCAGTGCTAAAGGAAATGCACAATGTGATTTATGATGGACACCCAAGATATCATAAGAAAATTGAATCCATCAGAAGCCAATATTGTTGGCTAGGAATGAAGAAGGAAGTGGCTAATTACATAGCTAGATGTCTAGAATGTCAATAATTGAAGACAAAGCATAGAAACCCAAAAGGTTTTCTACAACCATTACCCATTCTATAATGGAAGTGGGAAGTTGTCATAGTTGATTTTATTACCGAGCTTCCCAAAATAGTGAAACAACATGATTCCATCATGGTGGTGGTGGATAAATTGACTAAGGAAGCACATTTCATTCCAGTAAAGACAACACACAAGGCAACAAATATTACATAGATATATATGAAATAAGTTGTTAGGATACATGGAGTGCTTAAATAAATAGTTTCAGATAGAGATTCAAAGTTTACTTCCAATTTGTGGAAAGGTTTGTTCAAGGGAATTGGGACAAATGTGCATCTTAGTACAACTTATCATCCAAATTCCGCTGGGAAAATAGAGAGGACTAAGAGGATAATTGAGGACATGCCTAGAATGTGTGATTGATCGACCATCAAAATGGGAGGATTATATTCATTTGGTTGAATTTTCCTACAAAAATGGGTATCAGGTCTCATTGAAAATGAGTCCATTTGAATCATTGTATGGTAGAAAATGTAACACACCAGTGAGTTGGGATAATCCAATAGATAGAGAATTTGTTGGGCCCAAAGTGTTAAAGTAAATGGAAGAGAAAATGGAAAGGATAAAGGAGAATTCAAAGGTTTACTAGGATGGGAAGAAAATCTATGCATAAAATAATAGAGGGTTTATAGAATTTAAAGTGGGCGAACGTGTTTTTAAAAGTGAAGGAAAAAATAAGTTCGCTAATATTAGGAAGTTTCCCGAAGTTGGTAGTGATATGTTGTGGACCTTTTGAAATATTAGAAAAGATAGGGCCAACCGCATAGAAGATAACATTTCCTGCATCCATGAGAGTGCATAATGTATTGCATGTATCATTGTTAAAGAAATATGTGCCTGACCCTAACCACATAATTAATTGGAATGTGATCCAGGTGGAGCACAAAGGAGATTTCTGGGTGGAACTAGTATGCATCCTAGAATGGAAAGTCAAAGTGCTCAGGAACAAATCCATATGGATGGTAGATGTTTAATAGAATTTATACGATCTTGAAGATGCTACATGGGAACATGAATAAAACATGTGGGAGGAATACCCATAAAGTTTTGAAAATTTTGAAGAAAGCAGAATGCAAGAGTTCATTATGAGAAGCTAGAGTTCGAGAACCACATCTTAGATTCCTAGCCAACTGCACTAGGGAACCTAATAAAACAATGACTCATTCCTTGGTTTAATCATGATAAATGGATGGTACATCCCTTGGGTTATCCCTGATAAATGAATGGTGCATTCCTTGGGTCAGCAAGTTGAGAGGAACATGATATTTTGGTTGGAACTGCTGCTAGAGTTGTGAAAGTGAACACTTTTACTTTCTAGGTATTTTGATGTAAATTTTGTTATATGTATATTGGAATGGTGTGCACCGAGGATAGAGCTCAATTGTAGGGGAGGGGAAATTTAATATCCCCACTATAATCCCCGATTTAATTAATGATTATGTAAATACAATGTGTGGCTACGTCCAAAGTGATGTAATATGTGAATTCTATTTCTATGTTTTAATAATAAAATGAGATGAAAATTGTGTTGACGGACAAATTTGACATGTCGTCAACTGAGAGAATAGATCCGGTCCAGGGTTGTCTAAATAACCCAAGTCGTTTTGTGTAACCTATTCTGACGGGTTTAATGGCTCTGTTAGCCAGCTAAGGTCCTAAAGAAAAGAAAAGAGGAAAGCTATCTAATGCTAAAACTATAACAATCTATGAACTTTAATCTAATTATTTACAAATATATTAAACAGAAAAAGAAAATATGAACATATTACTTATGAACATAATTTACAGGTTGCAAGTTTTAATAAAAGCCTTGCAAAATCAATGTAAAGAAAATTGTTTTCAGAAGCAAATAAAGAAAGCACATTTTTGTATTTTCTGTTTTCTAATTATAAATCTAATAAAACTTGAATTAACTAAGTTATGAAACAAGGATGTACAGATGGTCAAATCCAATCTCAAACTTTCATGTTTCACTAATACATAAAATGACAAAAATTAAATAGAAATAAAGGTAACCTGAATTTTATATCATGTCTATGTCTTCTATGCGGTCCGATACTCTAGTTGTTCTTCCTGTAAGAAAAATCTATGACAGGTTTTTTTTTTATGGTGTCTCCAGAAAAAACTCTATATGTTTGTTGGCAGCCAGAAATATGAGAACAGAATGATAGACAAGCATACACGATGATCTTATAATTATGAACGATCACAGTAATATAAATCTTAATGTAAAATGTTCATATTATCAATCAACTAACATCAGATAAAAATCATGATCTGACAATTGAAATGTTGATCACAGTGATAATTAACTGAAACAACAATTAAAGACAACATTTAAAATATCAAATAAAATGGAATATCACATGTCATAGAGACTAAATCTATATAACGCATTACTATTCCAAAATAATAGAGACAAAACATAAATGAGACAACATTCACATTGGTCTAAAGCCGAATTGTTATAAGTTGTTCCATGAAGTTTTGAAATCATTTGTCCATAACCTGTTCCAGGAAAATATGTCTTTCCCTTCTAAAATGAAGAGTATTTAAAGTGTTTTGAAGTCCCATCTTCCTATCTTCTAGGATAGGATAGTATCTCATGAGATCAAAAAATATTTACAAAAATAGAGGGCTAACAACCACTCATAGCTGAGTTGATTTTTCCCAAACATTAAATTTATCTTTTACAAAAGAAAATAGAAAAGAAAAAACTAATCATTCCAATGAAAAATCGAACATGTTTCCACCAGATGATCAACATCAACATCTACTATTTCCTGAAAATGAAAAAGAATAAGTTAGACAATTTATAATAACTAATTTCTACATTTTTTATTTAAAAATGACTTGGCTAGAGAATCAAAAGATTTTGTAGCCAGTCTTATCTTAGCAAATAAAATCTAATTTCAAACTGATTCGATTCAAAATAGATGACATGAATATAATAAGAGGAAAATCGTTTTACCATTTCAACAATTGACTAAATATGGATCAGGGTATCTTGGAATTGATTATGGCTTTAACGTTGTTTGTGTTTTTTATCACTATATTCCCTGTCCTCTTAAGCCATTTAACCCTCATCTCTGATTTTACTCTGAGGTCGAGATTTTCTTGTCTCAATGATTCACTTTGAGTTGTGTGTGTTTTAATCTGAGCTTGAAGGATGGGTATATCAGTGTAATATCATTCAATCCAGTGTAAACAAACATCAAACTATACATGAGGAACGATATGTTGATGAAGCGTACAGTCAAACCTGGCTGTATCAACCTTACCTGTTATTTTCCCTTGACCAAGCCCAATACCAGAGAACCCCTCCTTACCCCTGAGACATGGTGGAATACTAGTAACAAAGTCACAGGGTTCAGCAGGATCAAATATTTGACAATCCAGGTCTTCTAAAACCAAGAAATCTTCTATTTCGGAGTCTGAGACCTCATTGACCTCGATCAGGCCGATCGAGCTCAAATGAGCATCGTTTCGATTCCTCAATTTTCTTGAAATAAGATGACTTGATTTTTTTTTTTGAAACCCAAATGCTGTGTGCTTTTGTTTTGTTTGTTTGCAAGATTTTTTTACATCGGGTTTCAAAGTGGCATTCTGGGCAGCATCTAGTTCAGGCATAGGAGGTTCACTTAACTCGAATTCAACATCTTGTTTCTCATGTGAAGACTGAATTAGCATTACCTCATCTGGAGGATTTTATCTTAGAGAGTCTGGTTCATTATTTGGAATGTCAGACTATTTTTGCATCAGTGGTTCACCTGAATTAGGGATTTCTATAGGAATGGTCGTAGAAAAACCATTTCTTGTTAAAAATCCATCCCAACAATCGCCCACGGTTGTCAAATGGTGAATCAACATAATTTTAATCAAGCTGTGGTGGAAAAGACTAGAGTCAAGGCTCTGTCTCTTATGCCTTTTAGACATTTTGTACATGCTTCTCAACAGATAGAAATGCATGTTTAATTGAAAACCAATGAAATGAATCATCAGTCATATATGATAGACTAAAATTAAACCATAATGACCCTCACAGGTCACAAATTGTTTGAGGATCAACAGAAGGCCATGCCACCTAGATTTAACCAAAGAAATAGGGATACCTTTTTCACAAAAAATGATTTTCCTGGAGGTCATGAAGAGGATCCAAGGTACTTCTTGATTTTTTGAACCATTTATCGCCAATGGATGGAATCCCTATGGATTCACTCACAAAATCCTCGGTTACCTCTAACTGGGTATCGCCAATTTTTCGCTCTGCATCCATAGAAAGTCTATGAAAAAGCCCTCGCTACCTGAATGTTATGGCCTTCGAATATTTTATGGAAGGTATCTTAGCCTTGACTTTTTAAATCTCTGACTACATCGTCGTGTGATAGCAATTCCTGACAGCCATTGGGCCCCAGACACACAACAGGAGCCATAACAAACATGACTAGAATGTAACAGGGATGACACAATTTTTTTTTAGGTTTAGATAGAAGGGGCGATAAGAACAGATCCAAATGAATAAAGAGGAACAAACCATAACGAAGGCTGTGTTTTATCATAGAATGAACATCGAGGGTTTGGTTGTAGAGCTTTATCATTCCCGGTAATGAAAACCCGACACACATAATCAATAACCTTGTTAAGAACCAAACATCAATATAGCATAGAAAAACCTCAAAAAAAGTACTCAACGCCTTGAAAAAGAGATAATTTCAGATAATAAGCCTCTTCGAGGGGGCAACCCCCTTTTACCCCACTTAAATGTTCAAGTACAAGATGATTCAAAATGAAAATGTCTCCTTGGTATAT
>SNQJ01S0120403.1:4157-28648 GCA_010110895.2 Picea sitchensis | reverse complement strand
ATATAGGAGACTAGGAGGTATAATTACAACTAATGGCCTAAAGCTGACATAAATAAAATAACATTACTAATCTAATATGACCCAATTAAGGGGTAATAAATAACATTACTAATCTAATATGCCCCAATTAAGGGGTAATGAGCTAATATTAGGGCTTAACAAACCTATACCCGTAATGAGAGGCTCATTAATTCACTGTGCCAGCAAGGTGATTTAATTACAAAGTACAGTAGTTTCACATTGACTAACATGTCCACTAGCACGACCATTATGTTTGCAAAGGGTTTAAAATATATCAAAACCAAATTCCTTTTAATTTAAATGAAAATCATTTGACCAAATAAAAATTATATCAACACCCCAAAACATCCAAAAATAAGTCATTCAAATATTGATTCCAAATTGGAAATAAGCACGATGACCCTTAAAAAGAAATCCTTGTATAGAAAATATAATACCAAGCTAGGTTTTCATGTTTGATTCATGCTTTCAGTCATGAATCAAACATGAAAACAAAATGAAAACAAAAACTTAAAGAATTAATGAATGTCTTTTCTAATCCAGTAATCGTCTCAAAATGATAATGTTTACAAAAAAAAGGTGAAGGAAACTACATAGAATGTAATTTCTTGTTCACATAACAAAATCGTGTGGGGATGCCAACAATGACGACTTACTCGATTATGCAGTTATTTCTGCATCACTAGAGAGATCATGTTAGAACAGATCAAAATGATTGAAAACATTAAAGAATAGTCGATAGCAAGTCAAGCATCCCGATCAAAATCAAAAAATCACACAGCCTAGTGTCAGATGTGTCTCTGTCCAAATGCAAACCAGTGACAATTTTAATTACGAGTGAAACAATGTTTAGGCAAATGACTCCAATACTATTAACAGGGTTTCTTCTGCCAGTAGACGTCCATAGCCTCGACAGTATGTCAATTAACCCACTCTGACACCTCTACCCTGTCCAAGAATTATCAATTCAAGATGGACATTTTACGATTAATACCAAAAATGTATACCTGATAATTTTCTTGAACCCAACATTGCTTCGCTGCTAGCAGGCCTGTTCAGAACCCCGACAAAGTTGCCTTGGCATCATGCATGCATTTACTCACTGCCTGCAGAACTGTTCAGTATCTCGGTGGGTTTACAGACACTTCCCACACTTTACATTTCTTTCAACTCTCTAGAAGTTATTTACAATTTGACATAATCTTTACGATCTTCAGGAGAGCGGGGTGATGCTGAAAATTTCAGACTTCGAACAACTTTATATTTTTCAATTTAATTTCTTGTTTGATGACCTTCATCATGATCTGAACTTAGTTTTCTGTTACGAGTAAACTTTTTGAGGACATGAAGGTATACTTGAGTTGTTTTCTTTTAAAACAAGGACAATGTAAAGATTTTTAATGATGATCATATCTTCTCGTGATTATAAAATGAAACCAGGAAGGCTATTTTGAACATAAAATTTCCTTAACTAGTCTGAGTTTTAGCAATTTACAACATTAATGCTTTGAAATGACCCCAAATTTTTCTTTATGATGAGATTTCTAATTTCCTTTCATGAACTAAATGGTGACCCAGACACAAATTTATTCAGAAACCAATGAAAACAAGCAAAATCAAAAGAACCAAAATCAAAAGACAAAAAGAAAATTAAAACAAAAAAATATATACAGAGAGGTGGATCTGGAATCATCAGGAGAAACACCTTTTGAGAGCATGCCCATTCACCAGGAAAGTGTCTGGTTGTCCCTCCAAATTGTGTAGATGGAAAGAGCCGGGACCTAGTTTTTCAGAAATTACGAATGGCCCCAACCACAAATTTTGGAATTTGGTGTGTTCCCGTTTTCCCTCATGGGGTTTATCCCATTTGAGAACCAAGTCTCCTACCTCGAAGTTCCTATCTGAAGAAGAGTTTGAATCAAACCAAATTTTTACAATCTGTTGATGTTGATCTAACTTCTGCTTCGCTTGCGCTCTTACTTCCTCCAGCTTTAATAAGGCATTAATTCGACTTTCCAGAGGAGGACAAAATTCTTCTTGGACTTTCTGCAATAATTGCAGAGATGGCAGTAGAACATGAGGAGGTAGGATAACTTCTCTCCTGTAGATGAGAAAGAAAGGGGAATTACCAACAAAGGTTTTTGGTGTCACTCTATTAGCCCAGAGTGTGTTAAATAGTGCATTGTGCCAGTTCTTGTGGTTTTCAGAAACTGTCCTCTTAATGATCTTGATCAATTTTTTGTTTGTTGATTCTGCTAGATCATTTCCTTGGGGGTAGTATCTGGAAGAATACTTCAATTTAATCCCTTTTTCCAAAGAAAACACATTCATATCTAGGGATGAGAAATAAGATGCGTTATCAAAGACTAGACATTCGGGAATGCCAAATCGAGTAATGATATGCGAATTAAGGAAAGATACTACCTGATTCGTGTTTACCACTTTCAAAGGTGCAACTTTGGACCATCTGGTAAAATAATCCGTTGTTGTAATAATATAATTATGTTGTTGTGAAGAAGAAGGATTAATCAGTACTATAATGTCGAGACCCCATTGCTGAAAAGGGGAATCTATAGTGACAGGTTGCAAAGGAAATGCTGCCTTCTTGACCCGTCCTGCAACCTTTTGGAAAATTATACATTTATGGCATAAAGTGTGGGTGTCTTTAAACAAAGTGGGCCAATAGTACCCAACTCTTAACACTTTGTGAGAAGTGGTGTCTCCACCGAAGTGTCCACCATCTTCACCTACATGAATTTCACATAATACCTTTTCTGATTCTTCCTTTCCCAAACAACGTCGAAACTCTTTCGAAACAAAACATCATTTATTAACTGGAAAGATGAAAATTTCAGTCTTAGTGATCTTCTGTTTTTAGGATCAAGATAGCGGGGAGAAAATCCATGTGTTAAATAAAATTTAATATCATCATACCAAGAATTAGAAACAACTTGTGTACAACTGATTTGTTTCCTGTTGTACTGATTTACAGTTGAGATGTTAATTTGACTTTCCTATCCTTCAACTGAATTACCCACTAGTTTACATAGGCCTTGACCTCTAACAATTTGTGCAGGAGTTATTTCGAGGTCATATTCTTGTAACAACGTCATCCAATTTTCCCATTTTTCACCCAATTCCTTTTGTACCAACAATTTTCTCACAGCCGGGTAAGCAACGATGACTTTAGTTCTGGATTTCAGCAGATATGACCGGAAGTGTTTCACTTATTTAAAAACAACATATGCCTGTTGATACACAACTAGGTAATTTAGCTCTGCCCCTTTGAAATATGAGTCCATGAAGGAAATGGGTATTTCATTTCTTCCATCATTCTTTTGTGTTAACACAACAACATAAGATTGGTCGGAGGTGAAAGTGTAAAGAGTGAAATCTTGGGAAAAATCAGGGCTCGTCAAGGAAGGAGCTTCTACTATTGCTTTTTTAATAGAATCAAAATATTGAATTTCTTGGGGTCCCCAACGATAATGAACATCCTTTTTAATTAAATTTTGTAAAGGCCTTACCATTTCTGAGAAACTTGGGACAAATATTCTGACGAAATTAATCTTGCCTAAAAAGGATTGCATGGATTTTTTGGAAGAGGGAGGGGAGAGTTTAGCAATAGCTTGGGTTCTTTCTGGGTCAATAATCACTCTGTATTTGGACACTATAAACCCAAGTAGTTTTCCTTTCTCTAATGAAAATACTGATTTCTTAGAGTTGAGGGATATGCCATACTTGTGACATCGTTCTAGGACAACCCTAAGGTGAGACACGTGATCTTTCTCGTTTTTAGAGAAAACAGTAACATCATCAAGATAGACCACTAATGATTGATTTATGAGACCATGAAAAGCAATGTCCATTGCTCTCTGGAAAGTGGTCCTGTAATTTATAATCCCATAAGGCATCTTCCTATAGGAAAAAGTCCCCCATGGGGTACGAAAAGTGGTCTTGAGCTGATCTGGGGGAGACATGAGGACCTGGTTATATCCTGAAAAACCATCTAATAGTGATAGTCTTTCTGAACCAGATACCTGCTGAAGGATTTGTTCCATTGGAGGAAAGGGATAGTTATCTTTATCATATGCTTGGTTCAAGTCACGAAAGTCGACACAGAGTCGAATTTAACCACTTTTCTTCCTTACAGGAACTGGATTAGACACCCATTGTGTGTGTCTCACTGGGAAAATTATCTTTGCATTTAGTAATTTATTCAGTTCTTTCTTGACAATGGGTTCTAATTTGGGGTGCATCTTTCTTAATTTTTGCTGAAAAGGATGAGTTTGTGGTTTCATGGGGATGACAGGTTGTATTATATTAGGGTAAAATGTTTTCAAATCATCATATGTCCAGGAAAAAACATCTTTAAATTCTTTAAACAATTTTATAAATGAAGATCGTTCTTGTTCGGAGCATCCCATTCCCAAATTAATATTTTGAGGATTTTCCTTAGTCCCTAAATTTACCGTCTCATCATTCAAAGAAGAACTGTTCATTTTACAATGAACTGACCCTCTAAATTTATCATGCAATTCATAAAACCTCTATAGTATTGCAACGGATCTAGGAATAGAGTTTACCATATCAGACGTCGATTCATGAGATCTAGGATATGATATTACCATGAAGTTGTAGAGGTTTTCATTGTGAGTGCCTTCATCGATGATTGCACCTTGGAAGGTGTCTGTTAAATTATGTACCAAGGCAAGTGTTTCTCTTCCCTAGGCCCTAAGGGGGAGAAATTGCCGAATATGGGTCTTAGTCAAATTAATTTGTGAGATGTTGCCGAATAAGGTCTTAGTCAAATTAATTTTGTGAGATGAAAATTAAAAGATAACTTTTTGATTAAAGCGAGGGTGAGTGAAGAGACACAAAATCTCAGCCACCCATCTAATCTAAACTCAGCCATTAGATTAGAAAACTCCTCACCTTCCCCTCATGAGGTTGATTAAGGCAAAATGGGCGCATCCATTCTTGGTTGTTCAAGAACAAGTGGGAGTTGAAGAAATCTTGGGTGAGAGGCCAAGAGACTTTTGGTGAGATGCCAAGAAGAAGAAGATGCAACAGCAGTCTCGTTGAGAGGTTCTGAGATATTTCGAAGCATCTTGCTGAGAGAACAAGAAAAGAGCAAGAGAGAGGTCGAGCTGAAGAAAGTGAGACAGCAGCAAAATTCTGAGCATTGGCATGCATTCCAAGGCTGACATACATGGAGGAAATCAGAAATTGAATCTTAAAGTTAAGAGTTTTGGCACGAATTTCGTGACAGTCCGTCCAGCATAAATTGCCGTATAGTTGTACGAATTTCTGGTTCAGAAATTGAGAAGCAGCCAAAGGAATGTCCAGATAAGTTGTGTAACTATCTGAAGATGAAAATGCTTGCAAAGAATTCCTCAGAAGCTCATAAATAATACAACCTCTCTAACTATTTTCCTTGTGGGTTTTTCCAGGGTCGAAGTTAGACCGAAAATATTTGTGTCTAATATCTTCTGAGTTTCTGCATATTGTTGATATTTCTAATTTCTGCGTTGAAAAGATGTTCACATCCTCATGTTTCAATTCTGAAATTCATTTTCTGTTCAGAAATTTATTATCTGTTAAGTTTTGCTGAAACACCGCTGTAGTCATGCCGAAACACCGCTGTAGCATGCTGAAACACCAGTGCTGAGTATATACTGAAACACCAGTGCTGAGCATATGCTGAAACACAGTTGAGCAGATGCTGAAACACCAGGCTGTAGCATATGCTGATGCTGAAACACCGCTGCATAGATGCTGAAACACCAGGCTGTAGCATATGCTGATGCTGAACACCACTGTGAGCAGATGCTGAAACACCGCTGTAGCATATGATGAAACAGTGCTGAAACTGAATCTTGGCATTTAAATTTCGTAGAAAACGCAGCGAGACTGAAACTGGGGATTTTTTGGAACCTTTAACATGGTATCAGAGCAATGGCTGAAGAGAAGCAGAAATTTCAGCAAACAGAAAAAGAGGGACAGCAGTCACTTCACAGGGCAGATTTTGAATTTGTGATTTTCAGCAGAAAGAGGGTCATGGCTATTGGTTTGAGGGTTGAAGACAGACTTGATGGGGCAGCGAATTCTGGTGCTTTGAAAGAGAGGATGATCTTGCTTTGCAAGAACGAGCGCTTGTGGGACATTGTGGAGAATACCACTACCATCCTGTTGTGGTACCTACTGAAGCTACTCTTCTTGCGGTACCCTTATAATGCTAGAAGAGTATCAAGTTAAGAGATTTATCTGATGCCATCAAGGATCATTTGATCCCCGCGATGTGGAAGACAAATGCCTATGAGATGTGGGAGTCTTTGACTAAATTGTACGTGAGTACAAATGAGAACTGGAAGATGGTTTTGAGGAAAAACTAAAGAACATGTCGACCAAGGGCTGAAAAAAGTAATTCTACACCTACTATTAGATTGACACGGGTGAGAGATGATATTGGAGTTGTGGGGAGGCCATAGTTGACACTGATCTTGTGAGAACAACATTGAATGGTGTTTCCAAACAATGGGTTTTTTTTTTTTTTTGTGGAGGGCATTGCTGCTAGGGAGAAGCTTCCGGTTGGAAACGCCTTTGGGATGACTTTGTTCCGGAGGAGACCCAAAGAGGTTATGTACATGGCAGTTCATCTACTTGTCATGAGGAGGAGAATGTGGCCTTGCTACCACTAGCAAGAAGAAGTCAAAAAGGGTCCAAAGGGAGGATGTATTCAAGGGTGAAGGGGGAAAAAGACATGAGCAAAGTCAAGTGCTTTGTTAAGTTACAAGTTTGGCACCATGCGACGTTGCCAAAACAAGAAGAAGAAACAAACGTTAGCCAAACAGAGGTGGAAGAGTTTTCCACCAAGTTTGACAAGGAATTTTCCTTGATTGCATGTCTTTCCTCGAGGACCACTAATCTCGATACTTGGTATATTGACGGTGCCTCTCATATGACATCAGTTCAGAGCACTTCGATGCATCTTACTCGGGGCAGGGTATGTTGAGGTAGTGCTTTGAGATGACCGGGAGGTCAAGGCGGTTGGTTGTGGGATCAGATTACTCGGAGGGGAGTCTTTGCCTCCCATGACTTTGACAGAGGTTCTTTATGTTCCGGGCTTGAAGAAGAACTTAGTGTCAGTTTCTACTATTGAGGAGAGAAGGGCTAAGTGAGGTCTTGTCTGCGGATGGGCAGTGCTTCTTTCTCCCCAGATGGTTCTAAAAATACCGGGCCAAAGTGATTACAGAAATAGACAGAGACTCAGACAAGTTTTTGTTCCAGCTAGGGAGAGCATTGATTCATTCTACCAAATAGCTAGCCGATGATCATGGGAGTTATGGGTACGTGAGGATGGCACATTTTGCACCATGGGGCTTTGCGAAGTTCGAGGGAGATGGTGATGGGAGTTCCAGATTTCACTTCAGAGCACCATGAGTTGTGCAAGGGTGTACCTTTGGGAAAGTACACCAAGACCGCTTTTCCGAGCAAAGGATGAGCGGCAGGGACATTTGATCTTATACATCTGGGATAAGTGGGTCTGAACTGTCTCGCATCGTTGAATGGATCCCCTATACTATATTGTATCTATTGATGACTTCTTCTCGAAGTCTTGGATTTTCTCTCATGAAGACCAAAGGACAGTCTTCAATTGGTTCCAAGAGTATAAAGCTCTTGTGGAGAACCAGAAAAGAAAATCGTAGAGTCCCTAGATGGACAATGGGGGT
This sequence comes from Picea sitchensis, assembly GCA_010110895.2. Taxonomy (NCBI): domain Eukaryota; kingdom Viridiplantae; phylum Streptophyta; class Pinopsida; order Pinales; family Pinaceae; genus Picea; species Picea sitchensis. The sequence continues at coordinate 20,894 of SNQJ01S0120403.1, read as the reverse complement.
GAGTATACCTCCCCAAGGAGTTTATGATTGCAAGGTGGAGAGGGCATCAGAGGGAGTTGACTGTTCCTTTACACCCGCCAGCAGTAATGGGTTGGCCGAGGAAGAACAGGCCATCATAGCCGCGAGAGCCATGCTACATGATCGGGCTGCCACTATTTCTATGGGTCGAGGCATGCTACACCGCAGTTTATCCGTAACGTGAGTCCTCATATCGTGGGGAGCATGACTCGAGGAGGCTTTCTCCGAAGAGCCCCAGCACTTTCGGATTTTCGGGTGCACCACATATTCATATGTCCCTTCCGAGAAGAGGGACAGCCGAGCCCATGGCGCGTAGAGAGGGATCTTTGTTAGTGAGACTTCAAAGGCTTTCCTCAGATTTACCTTCCTTCCTTTGATGAAGACTGCCTTGAGGAGGGATGTCGATTTGAGGAGGACAGAGCCTTAGGAAGTCTAGAGGGATGCAGCAGAGAGGTGAGCAGCCTTCATCTCAGATTCAGTGAGCTCAAGCAGTTGGTGACTACAAAGGACACAGAGTTCGGGCCACCCGCCGCGACAGGGCCAGCCAGAGTTCGTGTTCCTGTGCTACCCATCCACGTGTTTCGTGATCGCACTTCGTGGTCTACCAGATCATTGCCCCAAAGAGATGGACACAGAGAGTCCCTCCATTGGACACCATCAGAGAGGAGGAAGCCCAAGTGGCTTCGGGACATTTTGGAGGATGCATAGGTTTCAGTGGGGAATCCCAAGTAGGTTGTGAGGGAGAGTAAACCTCCCAGAGGTTTTGCAGCTCACATCGCGATGGTGAGCAAGATTCGGGAGTCCGAGCCTTCCACCTTTGAGGAGGCCACTAGTAGATAGGTATGGAGAGAGATACGATGGAAGAGTACAGTTCCATCATGAAGAACGATGTCCGAGAAGTTGTTCCTAGACCCAAGGGGAAGTCGCCAGACTTCCAAGTGGCTCTACAGCAAAGCATGCCGCTGGAATGCGATTGAGAAGTACAAAGCTCGCTTTGTGGCTCCTGGGGTTTTCACAAAAGTTGAGGTGGAGTCGAATTTCATGATGAGACCTTTGGCGTTTGCTAGTTCATTACACTTCGGGATCAGGGCGTTGATCTCCATTGCAGTAGATGGGTTGGAAGATCCACCAGATGGATGTGAAGACCGTGATTTCTAATGGTCTTATTGAGGAGGGGAGGTATACATTGAGCAAACCATTGGGCTTTGAGGTGCATGGAGAGAGTCTCATGTGTGCAAACTCAAGAAGGTACTGCATGGCTAAAACAAGCTCCCGAGCTTGGTATTCGAGGATAGATGCCTATTTCCAGTAGTTTTGTTTTGAGAAGAGTGAGGCGGATCCCAACCTTATACTTCATTATGGTTGGAGAGGATCCTCTCTAATATCCTTCTCACCGTATGTGGATGATCTTTTATTACAGGGGCGTGAGACTCCACGCTGTACCGCAAGGAGAGCCTTGGTTTCCGCACTTCTCGAAGATGACGTATTACTGGACTCCATGCATTACTTTGGGATTGGAGGTTTGGCAGGACCATGGATACATCTTTCTGGGACAGGGAAGTATGTGTGTGATATTCTCGGAAAGTGCATTTCGAGATGGAGGAAAATATGCCCTTGACCACTCCTATGATTACCAACCGGAAGAAGCTTCATGCTTATGAGTCACGCTTGGTGGATTCCACTTTGTATCGCCGCTTCGATCGGGGTATTGATGTATTTGGTCAATACTTTGTGGGTTTATATTTATTTTCGCCGTTAACACTACCGGGCCCATGGGGGAGCCAAGGAGAGTGCATTGGGTGGCAGCAAAAACATGTGCTCGTGATATCTTTGTGGCAACGGTAGATTGCGAACCGGACTATCGGCAGAGAGAGATGGAGTTCGCCGGTTGGCTATACGCACTGATTACCGATGTGCTGATGAAAAGCATCTCGTGGTGTCAGCGGATTGGGATCAGCAGCCAGGTCTTTGGTTCACCGAAGCGTAAGTCGGCTTTGAGTTCGGGCGCAGGTCAGTATATGGCATTTGTCATGTTAGTTGTGAGGCCCTTTGGCTTCACAAGATGCTGATTGGATTGTTCGTACCAGGCCTACCGTGATTTACCGCGGATAATCGAAGGCATTAAACTCGGAGAATCCGCCATGACCGGGCTCAAGCATTACCGGCATCTCGGGTATCACTTCATTCGGGTGGATTATGTCTGAGTGAGCCGCGGAGTTGCAAAGCATATCTACCGAGGGAGCAAAGCCGCGCATATTACCACCAAGGCATTGAGCATGGGCAAGTTTGTATTTTCGTGGAGGTTTGAGTGCGGAGTAACACTTTCCTCGGCATGAGGGAGTGTTAAATTATGTACCAAGGCAAGTGTTTCTTCCCTAGGCCCTAAGGGGAGAAATTGCCAATATGGGTCTTGTAGTCAAATTAATTTTGTGAGATGCAAATTAAAAAGATAACTTTATGATTAAAGCGAGGGGTGAGTGAAGAGACACAAAATTTCAGCCACCCATCTGCTAATCTTAGCCATTGGATTAGAAAACTCCCCACCTTCCCTCATGAGGTTGATTAAGGGCAAATGCTTAATTCCATTCTTTATTGTTCAAGAACAAGGAGTTGAAGAAATCTTGGTGAGAGGCCAAGAGACTTTTGGTGATGCCAAGAAGAAGATGCAACAAACAGCCTTGTTGAGAGAACAAGAGAGGAGGCCGAAGCATTCTTTGTTGAGAGAACAAGAAAGATAAGAGAGAGGTCGGGTTGAAGAAAAGAGACAGCAGCAAAAATTTATGGGAGCATTGGCATGCATTCCAAGGTTGCCTAATAGCATGGAGTGGAACAGAAAATGAATCTTAGCAGAGTTTTGGCACCCACTGGGTGACAAATTCATTCAAAGATAAATTGCCGTGACAGCTAAAATTTAATTCTGGTTCAGGAAATTGAGAAGCAAAGCAGTTGAATGTCCAGATAAGCTGTGTAAATATCCGAAGATGAAAATGTCAGAAAGAATTTCTCGAAGCTCATAAATAATACAAATCCCTCTCTCTTAACCGGTTTTCCCTGTGGGTTTTTCCAGGGTCGTATTAGACGGAAAATATTTGTGTCTAATATTTTCCGAAGTTTTGCATATTGCTGATATTTAATTCTGCATGCTGAAAAAGATGTTCATTATCCTCATGTTTCAATTCTTGAAATTCTATTTTCTTCTGTTCAGAAATTTATTTTCCGTTAAGTTTTTATGCCGAATTGACCACTGTGAAGCTTAAGAAGCAAACACCGCCAGAAGCATGCTGAAACACCGCTGTTGAGTATATGCTCTAAACACCAAGGCCGGTAGTATATGCTGAAACACGCTAGTCGGAAAGCGTGATGTCGAACACCAGTCAGAAAGCATATGCCGATGTCATGCTGAAACACCGCTGTGAGCAGATGCTGAAACACCAGGCTGTAGCATATGCTGATGCTGAAACACCACTGTGAGCAGATGCTGAAACACCACTGTAGCATATGATGAAACAGTGCTGAAACTGAATTTGGCATTTAAATTTCGTAGAAAATTCAGTGAGACTGAAACTGGGTGGGATTTTGAAACTTTAACAGTGTCCTCCATATGCAAGAAGTTGATGATTTGCTGGTCATCATCGAACACTCTCCAATTGGTAATGTTGTCCAGAATCGACGGCGTGAACAACAATTCAATCGAAAATGCATTAGGAGAAAGACCTTCTGCAGGTAATATTTTAGAAGCGACATTAGCCAATAAATCAAACTACAAATTGCTTAGTCTAGGAATGGAATTTATGTTAAATGCTGACAATTTTTGCATTAAACTCCATACCTCAATTTGGTAACTTTTCATATGTGGTGATAAGAAATGTATGGAGTTTCTTACCTACCTAACCACAATATCTGAATCACCGAATACCATTAAATTCCATACATCCATATCCAAATCTTTCCTAAGCCCTTGAAAAAGTGCTTCATATTCAGTGGTGTTATTAGTGCACTCGAACTCTAATCAACAGGCAATGAAAGTCTTATTACCTATGGGATCTATGAGTACACATCGTGCACCGGCTCCTTATTTCAATTTGGATCCATCAAAGTACAATGACTAGATATGAGCTTCATCAACAGTGTTTTGCACACTTGAAAAAGCTAATGATTGAGTATAGGTCATAATTTCTGATTGTTTCCCTGGATTAGTGATAGGGGAAATTTCGGTCATGAAGTTACCAAAAAAGGTATTCATTCCCATCATTTCAAATGAATTAGTAGATGCAGTAAAAGATTTGTTTGCATCATTTAGATCCATCACGGTGTTCTTGAGATAGAGTTCACGATTTATCCTAATTTTATTGGGCTGTCTAATTTCCGGTAGCCACAAATGAGACCAATCTGTGGCAAAGTAACCATGCAGTTGCTCGGACTAGTCCCTGCTTAAAAAAAAACCACAGACTTCAGGGATGTCAACAACAATGATGTCAATAATTTGGTGAGCCTTAGGATTAGAAGATAACCTAACCAGAACATTATTAAGTTCATTGATTACCTTAACGTTCGTCCGATCAAGCTGAATGATTTTGAGATTAAAAGGTTGAACTTCTACGTTGATTTTTTGACAAACAGATAAAGGCATCACATTTCATGATGCGCCAGAATCTACCATGCAATTATGTACATTCCTATTAAAAATTTCAAAAGTTAATAAGAAAGGCGGGACATTTTTACGACTGTTAACAAAAGAATTCTGCTGATTTTTTTCCACTGTCCATGAAACAGTTTTATCTACATTTGATACAGTTTTTCTAGCTAAATCCCTTTTATTTGGAGGTTCATATGTCATTTTAGTTGGGATCTTTTTGGTTGTTTCAGAACCAATTTCTATAGTTTTCTTTCTGCTAGGATTGTTGTTCTTACTATTTTCTGCTATACTTTGAAGCATTTTCCTATAGAATAAGGGGAAATTTCAGCAACTCGAAAACAAAAATATTATCCCTCAGTTTTTTTAGATCTTCAATTAAATCATATTCTAAAACAAGGGCTGCTAAACTTTGTTTAATTTCATCTTGCTTCGATTGATTTGGAAGCACATTATTACTTGCTTCAGAAGAAGGTTTGTTCTGTGTTTTTCTTCTTGTGTTGTAGGGGTGGACAGTTTCAAAATTTTCTTGGAAAATACTATCAGAGAAGTGATCAAATATATTGGGGGATGAATCTTCTTCTTCCAGTACTTCTTCCTCAGCTATGCCTTTAGAAATTTCAAGAGGGGAAGAAGCAGGATTATCATGTTCTTCTAGAGTAGTTTGCAAAGTGTACTACAAACTTTCGAAATTGAGACCTTCAGCGGTTGGATTTGGCCGATTGGGAGGAAAAGGTTTTTTGAATGTTGGTTTAAAAATTCCTTTGCTTGAGGATGCCTCCTCGACTGATCTCTTCAAGTCCATGACCTAATTTGATAGTTTTTGGAAAGATTTCTGCAAGCTTTCTAAGTCTAAAGTTTCAAGTTGACTTTTGGCTTGGGGAGGCCTAGTAAGGATTTCTATTTTCTTTTTAGAGGATGAAGCTGCTTCAGCTTCATTATTGGGATTGTCTTTTAAGATTAATATATCCTTTTAGATTTGGCTTGCCTCCTCAAAGGCTTCCAACAGTGTGTTCTTCTTAGACCTTTTGACCCAAATTGCTATGTTGTTGTGTAGAGCTTTGGTGTAATATGAAACAATTAGACTTTCAGCGGGCATTTAATCTGTGGGAATTTGATTCTTTAACGTAAGAAATATCTGGTTGAAATCTTTTACTTTCTCCTTAGGGTTCATTTTTAGGCTGGAGAGCTCCATAACCAAGACTTCAGGATATTTATCATCTCCAAAATTCTCTAAGAAACAGGTTTCAAACTTGTCCCAAGAGACAATGGTTTGGGGTTGTTGGGTGAAATACCACGTGGAGGCATTTCCCTCGAATGTATAAGGGAAGAGTCTACATACTACATCTTCATGCTATACACTTCGGAGTCTAATGGCCGACATAAACTTCTTTATGTGATATTCAACAGATTGTTTAGAATCTGGATCAAATTTAGGCAACCATTTCTCCAGGTGTTTTGGTAATGGGTGTTAAGGTCTAGGTACAACCACTACATCTTAATCAAGCCAAGGTCTGGCGGGATTGTTTTGGTTTTCCATGGGTGTTGGTGGTGTCGAAGGATGATATGATTCAGATGAAGAACTTCCTTCGTCAGATGATTCTCCTCCTGAAGAGGATGGAGATGAACCAGGAGGAGAAGGTGGGATACCAGACCCTTCGGCTCCAAGAGTAGGTGTTTCGGTAGGATTGATGGTATTATCTCCTAAGAGATTTGAGAGTAGACCAGTGCCTTCAAGTTGTTCTCAGATATCCGAGAAATCTAAGGATTGATTAAGAGGCTTACCAGGTTGTCTGATACCGGCCAAGGCACTATGTGTCCTTATAAGTGACTGACGAACAATTTCTTGGACGTCGGCTCCTTGAGGAGTTGGTGTCACTGGCTCAACGAGAAACTCATGATTATTGTTTGAGGTAGTTGATGTTTCAAGTGTAAATTTGTTGTCTGAGCGACTACGCATTACGACAGGGGAGTGGGTGTGTGGGGGGGGAGTCCTGCAACTTCCACGTTCCATCAATTGAAATCAGGCCCTCCTTCTAGTGCAATTTGTTGATGGGAAAATTTGATATACCATAAACTGGGAGAACAGATCTGGTCCGAGGTTGTCTAAATAAGCCAAGTCGTTTGGTATAACCTATTCTGACAGGTTTAATGGCTCTATTATCCAGCTAAGGTCCTAAAGAAAAGAAAAGAGGAAAGATATCTAATGCTAAAACTATACTAATCTATGAACTTTAATCTAATTATTTACAAATATATTAAACAGAAAAAGAAAATATGAACATATTACTTATGAACATAATTTATAGGTTGCAAGTTTTAATGAAAGCCTTGCAAAATCAATGTAAAGATAATTGTTTTCAGAAGCATATAAAGAAATCACATTTTTGTATTTTCTCTTTTCTAATTATAAATCTAATAAAACTTGAATTAACTAAGTTATGAAACAAGGATGTACAGATGGTCAAAGCCAATCTCAAACTTTCCTATTTCACTAATACATAAAATGATAGAAATTAAATATAAATAAAGATAACTTGAATTTTATATCATGTCTATGTCTTCTATGCATTCTGATACTCCAGTTGTTCTGCCTGTAAGAAAAATCTATGACCGATTTTTTTTTTATGGTGTCTTCAGAACAAACTCTAGATGTTTGTTGGCAGCCAGCAATATGAGAACAAAATGATAGACAAGCATACACGATGATCTTATAATTATGAACGATCACAGTAATATAAATCTTAATGTAAAATGTTCATATTATCAATCAATTAACATCATATAAAAATCATGATCTGACAATTGATATGTTGATCACAGTAATAATTAACTAAAACAACAATTAAAGACAACATTTAAAATATCAAATAAAATGGAATATCACATGTCATAGAGACTAAATCTATATAACGCATTACTGTTCCAAAATAATAGAGACAAAACATAAATGAGACAACATTCACATTGGTCTAAAGTCAAATTTTTATAAGTTGTTCCATGAAGTTTTGAAATCATTTGTCCATAAGCTATTCCAAGCAAAGATGTCTTTCCCTTCTAAAATGAAAATTATTTAAAGTGTTTTGAAGTCCCATCTTCCTATCTCCTAGGATAGGATAGGATCTCATCAGATCAGAAAATATTTACAAAAATAGATGGCTAACAGCCACTCACAACTGAGTTGATTTTTCCCAAAAATTAATAAATTTTTTTACAAAAGAAAACAGAAAAGGAAAAACTAATCATTCTGATGCAAAATTGAACATGTTTCCACTAGAAGATCAACATCAAGATCTACTATTTCTTGAAAATGAAAAAAGAATAAGTTAGACAATTTCTAATAACTAATTTCTAAATTTTTTATTTAAAAATGAATTGGCTACATAATCGAAAGATTATGTAGCCAGTCTTATCTTAGGAAAAAAAATCTAATTTCAAACTGATTCGATTCAAAATAGATGACATGAATATAATAAGAGGCAAATTGTTTTACCATTTCAACAATTGACTAAAGATGGATCAGGGTAGCTCAGAATTGATTATGGATTTAACATTGTTTGCGTTTTTTTATCACTATATTCCTTGTCCTCTTAAGGCGTTTATCCCTCCTCTCTATGTTTAATCTGAGGTCGATATTTTCTTGTCTCAACGATTCTCTTTGAGCTGTGAGTGTTTTAATCCGAGCCCGAAGGATGGGTATATCAATGTAATATCGTTCAATCTAGTGTAAAAAAACATCACACTGTACATGAGGAACAATATGTTGATGAAACATACAGTCAAACCTGGCTGTATCGACCTTACCTGTTATTTTCCCTTGACCAAACCCAATACCAAGGAACCCCTCCTTACCCCTGAGATAGAACAAAAGACTGGTAACAAAGTCATAGGGTTCAGCAGGATCAGATCTTTGACAATCCGGGTCTTCTAAAGCCAAGAAATATTCTATTTCATAGTTTGAGACCTCATTGACCTCGATCGGGCCGATCGATCTCAAATGAGTGTCGTTTCGATTCCTCAATTTTGTCGAAATAAGATGACCTACTCTTTTGTTTTGAAAGCCTAATGTTGTGAGTGTTTGTTTTGTTTGTTTGCAATATTTTTTTACATCGGGTTTCACAGTGGTGTTCTGGATAGCATCTAGTTCAAGCATAGGAGTTTAACTTAACTCGAATTCAACAACCTATTTCTCATGTGAAGAATGACTTGAAATTACCTTGCCTGGAGGATTTCTGTTTAGAGAGTCTGGTTCATTATTTGGAATGTCAGACTGTTTTTTCATCAGTGTTTCACCCGAATTAGGGATTTCTACAGGAATGGTCATAGAAAAACCATTTCTTGTTAAAAATCCATCCCAACAATCGCCCACGGTGGTCAAATGGTGAATCAATATAATTTTAATCAAGTCGTGGTGGAAAATACTAGAGTTGAGGCTCTGTCTCTTATACCTTTTAGACATTTTGTATAGGCTTCTCAACAGATAGAAAGGCATGTTTAATCGAAAACCAATGAAATGCATCAACAGTCATATATGATAGAGGAAAACTAAACCATAACAACCCTCATAGGTCACAAATTGTTTAAGGATCAACATAAGGCCATGCCACCTATATTTAACCAAAGAAATAGGGATACCTTCTTTGCAACAATTGATTTTCCTGGAGGTCATGAAGAGGCTCCAAGGTACTTCTTGAATTTTTGAGTTTTTGAACCATTTCTCGCCGGTGGCTGGAAGCCCTATGGCTTCACTCACAAACTCCTCGGTTACCTCTAACTGGGTATCACCAATTTTCGCTTTGCATCCATCGGAATTCTGTGCAAAAGCCCTCACTACCTGAAGGTTATGGCCTTCGGACCTTTTAAGGAAAGCATCCCAGCCTTGACTTTTTAAATCTTTGACTGTATTGTCATGTGATAGCAATGCCTGACAACCATTGGGCTCCATACACACAACATGAGCCATAACAAACATGACTAGAATGTAACAGGGATGACTTAGAACAGTTTTAGGTTTAGATAGAAGGGGTGATAGGAACGGATCTGAATGAATAAAGAGGAACAAACCATAACGAAGGTTGTTTTTTATCATAGCATGAACATAGAGGGTTTGGTCGTAGAGATTTACCATTCCCGGTAATGAAAAACCGACACACATAATCGATAACCTATACCCATAATGGGAGGCTCATTAGTTCACTGTGCCAACAAGGTGAGTTAAGTACAAAGTACAGTAGTTTCGCATTGACTAACATGACCACTAGAACGACCATTGTGTTTGTAAAGGGTTTAAAATATATCAAAACCAAATTCCTCTTAAATTAAATGAAAATTATTTAACCAAATAACAATTATATCAACACCCCAAAACATCCAAAAATAAGTCATTCAAATATTGAATCCAAATTCGAAATAAGCATGATGACCCTTAAAAGGAAAGCCTTGTATAGAAAATATAATACCAAGCTAGGTTTTCATGTTTGATTCATGCTTTCAGTCATGAATCAAACATGAAAACAAAACGAAAATGCAAACTTAAAGAATTAATGAATGTCTTTTCTAATCCAATAATCATCTCAAAATGATAATGTTTACAAAAAAGAGGTGAAGGTAGCTACAGAGAATGTAATTTCTTGTTCACATAACGAAATCGTGTGGGCCTGCCAAAAAGTTGCTAAGGGGACATGGACATAGATGGGGGATGAATTAATCCACAAGAGAGGGGAGTGTCTAAGAGAATGTCTGAGAGGGGGGTCCAAGGGGGAATTACCCATGTATATTAATTCAACTCATTTTCTCAAATTTGTTATTGGTATGTGATCCTTCCAATTTATGATTGAGTGTTCCCAAAGACAATCATTGAATACATGTAAGAGGGTGGGTGTGAGTGGTCACATCCTAAATTTATTGGGCACATGGGGGATGAGTACAATTAGCATGGGGATGTGTGTGATTCAAGAAAGCAATCCAACGGTGATGAAATTCATATGGGTTGGGATAAAAAATTTAGACAGTCAAGTTTTGTGCATGAGCAACAAGTAGAGAGGAAGAAGAGAGAAAGAATCTTGTGCATCCATGGAGGGAGAATTCTAGAGTAATATGGAGAATATTGGAGCATATCTGGATCTAAATATTGAAGAGCCATGCTGTCAGGCCTGAAGAGTGAAATCCTGAGTGAGTTTCACTAAAACAACAAGTGTTTGTTGTTGGTTGCTAGTAGTTTTTCCTATCAGTAAGCCCCCTTTAGTTCCCAGCTGAGATATTCCTAGATACCTGTGACAGAGAGGCCTTGATAAATGAATGGGACACCTAAGGCACTGAGATCAATGAAGGGGTACATTCCTTGGGTTGGGGAGGTAAAGAGGAAGAGAGATGGTGGAAAATTAGGATAGTTGTAGGAAGATACCAATGGGTTGTGAGTTTTATGAGTTGTGGGTGGACTGTGAGAGACCACCCTATTTTGTGGATTACTAGCCTCATATCGAGGGTGACTAGATGTTGATATTTGGAACGGTCAGTCTATGGTTGGGTGGAACATTCGTCCCAAGCAGCTAGTTTCACAATAGACTTAAAAGATATGTATTTTATCTTTTTGTTGTGTTATTTTGCATGTGTTATTGTTGTGCATGAACTCTGTGTATTTCAAAATGATTTATATGTTTTTGTGTTGAATTATTATTCTTCATTCATGTCTATTTATCTTGTTGTAAATGCATTAAATAAAGGGTAATAGACAATAGTTATTTCTAGATGTAATTCGTAGCTGAAAGCTACAAGAAATTAGTTAGTTGTGAAAGAATTAAATTAGGTAGTATAAATTTCATTTTTATGAGTATTATGCACCATAATGTCCCTTGGTTGGGATAGGGGATGTTACACCTTTGATTTCTTTTCATTTGCGTTTCATATCCTACCCATTCTTTGCCTTGTCTTGCCTTGTCTTGCCTTGTCTTTCCATGTATTTCCATGCCTCGTCTTTCCATGCCTTATCTTTCCTTGCCTTTTCTTGCCTTGTCTTATCTTTCCATGCCTTGCCATGTCTTTCTCATCCATGTCTTTCCATTCCTTACCTTTCCTTGGCTTGTCTTTCCTCATCTTTCCATCCCTTATATTTCTATTCCTTACCTTGCCTTTCCATGTATTTCCATATGTTTCCTTTCCTTGGCTTTCTTTCCTTGCCTTACCTTGCATTACCTTGTGTTTCCTTGACTTTCCTTTCCATGTATAACCTTTCATTTCCTTTCCTTGGCTTGACTTTCCTTGTCATGAATTCTATTTCCTTTCCTTTACATGTCTTTCCTTTCCTTTAATTTTCTTGCCATGCCTTTCCATACTTTGTCTTGCCACGTATTTCCTTTCCTTTCCTTATCTTTCCTCTCCATTCCTTTCCATGATTTGTTGTATCTTGCCTTGCCATGACTTTCCCTGTCTTTCCTTTCCATGACTTTCCTTGTATTTACTTTCCTTTTCTTGCTATGCCTTGTATTTACATGCCTTTCCTTGCCTTGCCTTGTCTTTATTTTCCTTTCCATGTCTAGCCTTTCCTTGCCTTTCCTTGCCTTACTTAGCTTGCCTTGGATTTCCATGCCTTTCCTTGTCTTGAATTTCCATCCATTACTTGTCTTTCCTTTCCTTTCCTTACCTTGCCTCACCTTGCCATGATTTTCCTTGCATTTCCTTTCCTTGACTTGCATTTCCATATCCAACCTTTCCTTTCCCTACCATGTCTTTACTTTCCTTGTCATGTCTTTCCTTTCCCTGTATTTCCTTGCATTTCCTTACCTTGTATTATCTTTAATTTCCTTGACTTGCCTTGCCTTGTCGATCCTTTTCTTTCCTTTCCTTGCCTTGCCATTTCCTAATCAAAACTAGTTCCTTAGTGTTGAAACTCGAGGAGGCCATGGGATTTTTTGGTATAAATTTAAATAAAATTGGAAATAATCATGAACATCAATCCAACCATTTTCATATAATACATGAAGGCTATAATAACATATAGTCATCAACAAAATAAAAAAAGTTGTTACATGGAAAAATTGAGTAGCCATAATAAAAAGTAGTCATAAAACAAGTGAAACAAGTATGCCACATATGGAAAAGGTAGAGATAATACAAATGCTTAAAACTTGTAAGAACTCTTACAAGTTATTCACTTGTCAAATATTTTCTTATTGGGCCCGATCGCTATATTGTCAGCGTGAGATGGTGACGACCAAAATTTATGAATAAATCCTTTGACTTACCCATGGTAAGAATTAAGTAGAGTTATTTTCTCTTATGATTTTCAAATATAGAGTGACACTAACATTTCTAGATTATGCAAGAAACAAGGTTTCTTGTGTGGGGAATAAAAATCTGATATCGGAATATCCACATAGAAACATCCTCCAATTCGCTTGGTTAAACTCCAAAATAATAAATAACTTATTTATTACAATAGAATTATTTCTTGGTGTTTATTTGTTAGTTTTATTTTCATGAAAGAAAGGGATTCAACCGGTTTGTTTTTTCGGAGATTGGCATTCACCCCCAGACCAAATTATCAGCATGTCCTTGAATGGCTTGAGCAGGTGAGTTGCAACTCACCATAAAACTCTAGTCGTGCCTCTAATGGATGAACTGTTAGATGCATTAGATTCTTGAAACAAGATTACATCTAGGGGGACCCATCCCCTATGATTCTATTCCCTAGAAAATCATTTGTTGGAGGACCTCTAAATCTAGGGTTTTACTCAGTGAGGCACAATGCAATTTCAAAACAAGCGGTCAATTTTGAAGAACATTGTGTGAGAAAATTATGGGTAGCGTGGTCATGTAGGGCTTAGAAAAATAAACTTGTGGGAGCTTACAAAACTCAGTTATGTTACTCAGTTTGGATTCTATGCCCCCAAACCAAATTATCAACATGTCCTTGAATGACTTGAGGAGGTGAGTTGCAAATCACCATAAAAATATAACCAGGACTCTGATGGATGAATCATCAATTACGTTGGAATCCTTACAATGTATTACAACTAGGTGTAACCCTCCCCTATAATTTCGTTTCCCATAAAATTGTTTGTTGGAGGATCTTCAAAACTAGGGTTTTACTCACTAAGGAACAATGCAATTTTTTAACAAGGGGTCAATTTTGAAGAACACTATGTCATCCAATTTTGGGTCGCATGGTCACATGGTCCTTGAAAAAACACACATGTGGGGGTTTACAAAACTCAATTATGTCGATCAGTTTGGATTTTATGACCCCATACCAAATTGCCAACATGTCCTGAATGTTTTGAGGAGGCGAGTTGAAACTTGCCATGAAACTCTAACTGGACCTCCAATGGATGAAATGTTGGTTGCATTGAAATCCTGACACCAGATTATAGCTAGGGGTATCCCTCTATTTTGATTTCGTTGCTCAAAATATTGTTTGTTTGAGGATATCCAAAGCTAGGTTTTTTCTCAATGAGGCATGATGAAATTTTTGAACAAGTAGTCGATTTTGAAGAAGATTGTGTCAGGTGATTGTGGGTAGTGTGGTCACATGGGAATTGGTAAAACAAACTTTTAGGATCATACAAAACTTAAATATGATGCTAAGTTTTGATTTCATGCCCCCGGAAAAAATTGTCAACATGTCCCTGAATGGTTTGAGCAAGCGCGTTCCAACTCGCCATAAAAGTGTAATCAGGTCTGCGATGGATGGACCGTCAGTTGTATTGGAATCCTGACATCATATTAAAACTAGGAGTACCCCTCCCCTATGATTATGTTTCCTATAAAACCATTTGTTGTAGGATCTATGGAAATAGGGTTTTGCTCAGTGAGGCACAATGCAATTTTTGAACAAGGGGATGATTTTGAAGAGCATTGTGTCAGGTGATTGTGGGTAGTGTGGTCACATGGGCCTTGGAAATACACACTTATGGGAGATTATGGAGCTTATTTATGCCACTCAGTTTGTGTTTTATTCCCCCATAACAAATTGTCAACATGTCCCTGAATGACTTGAGGAGGTGAGTTGCAAATCACCATAAAACTCTAATTGTGCCTCCTATGGATGAACCATCAATTACATTGGAATAATGACACTATATTATAGCTAGGGTTACCCATCCCCTATGATTCCATTTACCATAAAACTGTTTGTTGGAGGATCTATGTATCTAGGGGTTTTCTTAGCTCGACATAGTGCAATTTCTGAACAAGGGGTCAATTCTAAAGAGCATTATATTGAGAAATTGTGGGTAGTGTGTTCATGTGGGCCTTGGAAAAACTCACTTGACGGAGCTTACAGAACTTATTTATTACACTCATTTTTTATTTTAATCCCCTAGAACAAATTGTCAACGTGTATCTAAATGGCTTGAGGAGGTGAGTTTCAATTCACTATAAAACTATAATAGAGCCTTTGATGGATGAAAAATTGATTGCGTTGGACTCATGATAGCTAGTATTATCCCTCCCTTGTAATTTCATTACCTAGAAAACTATTTTTTGGAGGATCTACAGAACTAGGGTTTTGCTTAATGAGGCACAATGGAGTTTTTGAATAAGGGGTTGATTTTGAAGAACATTGTGTCAGGTAATTGTGGGTAGTGTGGTAATATCAACCTTGGAAAAACACACTTGTGGTATCTTAATAAACTTAGTTATGTTGCTCGAGTTGGATTTTATCCCCCCTGAACCAAATTGTCAACATGTCCCTAAATGGATTGAGGAGGTGAGTTGCAAATCACCATAAAAATCTGAACGAGCCTATGATGGATGAACCTTCTATTGCGTTGGAATAATGACATTGAATTACATCTATGGGTATCCATCCTCTCAAATTTTATTTCCTAGAAAACTATTTGTTGGAGTATCCCTGAATTAGGGTTTTTCTCTGTGAGGCACAATGCAATTTATGAACAAGGGGTCGATTTTGAAGAACACTGTGTTGGGAAACTATGCGTAGTGTGGTCACATGGGCCTTGGATAAACACACTTTTGAGAATGTATGGAACTTAGCCATGCCACTCGGTTTGGATTTTATGCCCCCAGACCAAATTGTCAACATGTCCTTGAATGGATTAAGGAGGCGAGTTGCAACTCGCCATAAAAATCTAATCGATCCTCTAATGGATGAACCATCATTTGTGTTTTAATACTAACACTAGATTACAACTAGGGGTACCCCTCCCTTGAGATTCTATTTCCAAGAAAAAAAATTGTTGGAGGATCTTCAGATCTAGGGTTTTTATCAGTGAGGAATAGTGCAATTTCTGAACAATGGATCGATTTTGAAGAAAATTGTGTCCGGATATTATGGGTAGAATGTTCATGTGGGCCTTGTACAAACACATTTGTAGGATCTTATGAAACTTAGTTATTCCACTCAGTTTGGATTCTATGCCCCTGGACCAAACTGTCAACATGTTCATGAATGGATTGAGGAGGGGAGTTTCAACTCGCCATAAAACACTAACCAGACCTTCGATGGATGAATCGTTATTTGCATTGGAATCCTGTCACCAACTTTCATCTAGGGGTACCCCTCCCCTGTGATTTTGTTTCCTATAAAACCATTTGTTGGAGGATATCTAGAACTAGGGTTTTGCTTAGTGAGGCACAATGCAATTTCTAAACAAGGGGAAAATTTTGCAGAACACTGTGTCGAGTGATTTTAGATAGTGAAGTCACATGGACCTTGGAAAAATACACTTGAGGGAGCTTACAGAACTCATTTATGCCGCTCATTTTTTATTTTATGCCCCTAGACCAAATTGTCAACATGTCCCTGAATGGTTTGAGGAGGAGAGTTGCAACTCGCCATAAAACTCTAACCAGGCCTATGATGGACGAATTTCCATTTGCATTGGAATCATGACATTGATTATAGCTAGGGGTACCCCTACCCTGTGATTCCTTTTCCCGAAAAACTGTTTGTTTGTGCATTTTTTGAACAAGTGGTCGATTTTGAACATCATATCATGTTATTTGTCATTTTTTTCTTATCTTATTTTCTCATCATGGATATCTTATGCCCAGATTCTGGAGTGATATTGTGGATGATTTTATTATTTTGGTGGATATTTCATGAAACTAGGGTTTCTTCATGCATA
>SNQJ01S0120402.1:27186-47451 GCA_010110895.2 Picea sitchensis | reverse complement strand
TTAGTAGTTAAGATTATGTGTTATTTAAGGTTCCAAGTTTGAATTTAAAGAGGTTATGATATCTAAATTCAATAAACTAAACAGTGAAATCCAGTACTATAAAGGAGACTTCACATCAATTTGACGTATGATTCTTAAAAAAATAAATGAAGTTTGGCCAAAGAGAAACCTCACATGTGACAAGACTAACAGAGAATCGGTGCTTATCAACAATTAATGGATTATAATTGGCCAATAGGCTAATTTTATCATATTTAGATGAAAATAGTGGACAATTTAATTTTAGCATATCGACATAATTAAGGGTAATATTTATATACGTTTATTGATACCATTTGTTTAAGAAGGAGGAGGGTGACCCATCTACCACTGTCAACTACGTTTGATTATACAATTAACGTTTTCTTACATGATTATATTAGTTGAATATATTAGTTGAAAGTTCAATTTTATACACAGCATTGATGGGTATAAAATAGTTCAATTGTGTGAACTATTTTTTTTTTTTTAATATTTTAAGTCTTATGCTAAGTATATTTAAACATGTTTATGATAGATTTTGGGTGTTGATGTTAATTATAATTGATAATCTTTGGATAAGTTGATTACGTATGAATCTATTTAACTATAATTAACCATGGTTTAATATATATGAATCTATTTAACTATAAATAACCATGGTTTAATATATCTAATCATAAATAATCATGTTGACTATGCGGATAGGGAATAATCTCCTCATTAAGGTGTAATCAATCAATTATTTACGTCAATGCAAACATGAATGCATGGAGAAGAATACAATGAGAAACACAACCTTTCCTCCAACAATCAAGTATAGAAATCAAGAATGATTTAAGCATACGACAAAACAAATAGCTACTTAAAACTAGTTAGTTATAAGTATCTATTTATTTTGTCTTATGCTTAAATCAAGAATGATTTAAGCATATGACAAATAAAATGAAATACATACCAATACTTGCATCTACCAATAGCACCTTTTTCACCAAAGCTCAGGTTCCTCTTTTCTACACCACTTATAGAATTCAATTTTCTTCAAACATCTTACTATATATGAATGAGAAGATCAACCAAGATTTAAATCCCAAAACTAAGAAAGAGATTCAAATTTAAAGTTGATCTAAGATTTAATCTTTAACTGAGTTTGATCCCTATGTTAAATAATAAAATATGGCTGAACTTTAAATGTTATTTAGTCAAGGTGTCATTAAGACTTAGACTAGAACAAGCAGGAAGAGGCGACATATGCATTAGGAGAGTAAACCTAGGAAGTCATGAAAGTGAAGCAAAGCTAACGAAGCTGTGGTGGCTTAAGGAACCGCTTATTTTCAGGGGCTAAGAAACGAAGTTTAGATTCTTAAACCTAACCCTAACCCAGCCAATCCCCTAATGGAGTAACGCCTCTTTACAGACAAGTAAAGTCAACTTATGCCTAACCCGATTTCTAAAGTTTAGTAGCACCAATTTATTATCTTGGAACTCACACCGACAACTTTGGTTGATGCAGCGAGCAATACTGTGATGGTCGTGGACTCCGAGGGATTCGGTGTGGGGAACTGCCGCAGCACCTCAAACGCCACCGCCACTACCACCATCACCGAAGCACCTTATACGCGCCATAAGCTTCATCAATGAGACTTTAAAGGGCAACAACCGGCAGGGACTGAAGCGGAATTCTACCCATCCGGAAATGTGTAATCTTATGCTCGATTCGTGGGAGGACTCTCCACCACATCACGCCGAGTTGAAAAGATCAAACTTCGAGTTTGTTTAGGTCGCGCCGCTGAACGCCATAATCATGGTGGTTGAAGGCATGACTGGCTGTGTTTTTCCTAAGGTACTATGCATCTGAATCCCAGCATAAGATCATTTTTCAATTAAGGGACTTTGAACTCATATAACTCCGAAAGACAATTGTGTCTACCCCGCATACATTATCTTAACCTCTTCGAGGAAAGGTTCAGAGGAAATATCTACCGACGTACCACGAGGAACAACAGGTTGGGGCGGCATTCCATGCCTGTAGGCGCTGCAGAAACAAAACGCTTTAGAAGAATATGAGATCGTGTTTATGGAACTACCAAAATTATGGTCGACTTGATAGTGACCAACGATAAAGCAATACTTCATCTATGGATTGAACCCTAGATAAGAGCTTTCATGGTGAGGATGTGGAAGCCGCTTTCAGTAGTGGAGGTGGTGGAAAATGCGTGTCATGCGGAAGAACACATGAATTGACTGGGTAAGACCGGTCTTCCAAAGATTCACCCAAGATCATGGAGTTCCTGCGTATAATTTCCAGAGGGGATCAAGCATCTTCACCGCCATATGGTAACATCATTATTTGAGCTGGGCGACAGAAGTTGCAGGGATTTCAATGGCAGCAAGCACAACACCTCGATCATCTCCAACAACTCGTGACAGCCGTCCACCGGGACAAGTATAGTCCAGGATCTTATACTTGGGAAGATGCTGAGACCCTATGATGAGATTATCCCTCACTATTTGGACCACCTCCTTAACATACTGAAGGTGGGTAAATGTAACACCACCTTTAATTCTAGACATCCGTGACTACCTGAGATAACTATATAATTTCATTTTCTAGTCACGCTGGAACCGGCCGTTGATACACCCAACTTTGAATTTCATAAACTTTAGAAAGATTAAAATTATGAGATGATATATATGATGATCTTACCGTGCATGTGAACTTTATGAACGACAAATGTTATTTATGATGATGTATGTAAACTTGATGATGATACGATGCAACACATGGTGAGAATGTGAATTAAATGAATGTTTAAATGCTATTGATGATGCTGTATATGATACCTGTCTTTGAGTAAATGATAATCTTTTGAATGGTGTTGAAATTGAATTATGGGATATATATTGATGTTCAATCATAAATTCTGATGTTAACATCGGGTACGCAGATGTACCAAATTGAATGATGCTAGTATGCACTGTGGATGATAATGCATGGAAATGTATGATTTTGTGTTACGGACTAATCTGCAATATGGCTGCGAAATAGCCTATGATTACTGATGATGAAAGCGGATATTTATGGGACCACTAATCGTTCATTATGGCATGAATATTGTACATGGAATTATATTGACGAAATCGCATCATACCATAATACGGATTCATTGTGGTTGATTTCAAGTACTTAACACCGCCTTCAAAACCAAATAAACGATGACAAACCTTCAGCAGCACTACAGTTCCAGGTTCCATTATAGGGTGTTGAGACCCTCGGTTCTATTATGCGGAGGCATTTCCACCCAGTATCCTCCATTGTCAATCGAGGGGTGGACCCAGATATGATTAGGAGGCGATAGTGGCATTCTCACCGCGGTATCCTCCGAAACCAAGTCCCCGAGGATCGTGTTGGGTTCCTAGACGCAGGACGGACTGCCCGCTAGGAAGTCATCGCAGATAGCCACACTTCCACTTCACGGGTTCCATTTGGAGTTGTATCGCAAGATAGACGACGATAATTCCTTCCAGCGTGATGACGGATAGGAATGATCGCAAGTAGGTTAGGGAGGAGTGATGAGTAGTAATAGTTGAGACCATATGGAGATCCGGCTGTGGTGGATTTTGATGAAGAAAAATGCATATATGAAAATTCATTATTATATAACTAAACCAGCTTATAGAAGATGAATTATTGAATCTAATGACCAGGATTAAACTAATTTCACACAATTAATTGATTGTTTGTTGTCTTTTACAAAAGACTAGTTTTGCTGACTGAATTGAATACATACAACACTAAAGGATGATGATTATTAGTACATGTAACGAGAATCAGGCATGTACCAGCCACATTTCTTGTACACATACACTAGTATGCATGAGTTTTCGTGACTTACTTACTAATAATGCCTTCCGCCACGTTGTGAATGTGGGAACCATGTTCTTGTTCTTTGTAAAATAAGATACCTTAACTTCGTGAAGAAGTTTCATGAAGGGTGGGTGAATGTAACAACCATAGTTAAATAACTAATTGTCAAAATTAAATAATCATTTAAAAAAAAAAAAATTAGCTGAACTATAATTATTTATTGTAAAATAACCCAACCACCATTTGCTATTAATTAGTTATTCTTGATTAATTTAAGTATAATTAACTTTTAATCAATATGGTTAATGATTGATTTTATTATTAATTACACTATTAATTAATAAAGTATTAAATTAAATGTGGAGAGTAAAATATAACATTTAAATCAAGTTACGTGATACAATAAGGGACTCGCTGGCTAAGTATCCGAAGATAAAGGAATTAATATGAATGAAGGCAACAAATGAGGGATAGGAATTTAATGCAAGGTGGAGTTTCGGTGAAGGGGGGGGGGATAATAATGGAAGGAAGGGTTGGAGGGGCATTGGACGGGAGACTGTTTTCTTGCTATAGGAGAGAGCCGAGAGGGGCTGTAAGATTGGTGTGCTCAGATTGAGACACAAGATTTTTCTGCTAGACCTATTTGATCGTGCGTACGTGAGTTGCCAGCGTTTTGGTTTAGAGGCCGATATCTCAGATATCCGGAGCTAGGGTCAAGTTCTAGTTGGGGTGCGGAAAGAGGTTTGGGTGCAATTATCGTTTGCAAATCGACCGGACTGCAAGGAAGGCAAATTGATGAACGAAACTAGCATCAGAAAGTTAAGGGGTACCTCAATTTAAATTTGCATAATACCATTGATAAATTTTTAATTCCACGGCGTTGTTTGGAATAATTCTTCTTTTATGAATCAAGGTAGACAATTTGTTGTGCCATTTGGTAGGATTTGGTAGAATTTTTAGAAGTTAAATTAAAAACCAGTCATTACATTACATACATCCCACCTTCGGTGAAACATTTCTTCTTTGAGGTAATGTAGTGAGGATAGTCTCGCCGTAGTGTCTTCGGCGTCTTCCCGGAAGTAGCACATCCTCGACTATACTTGTCCCAATGGACCTTAACTTGGTTATTAGACGATTCTCGAAGCTGTCGACTCTATGGTCTAATATGGAGGCAATGCTCCACCGTGAGGGTTCCTAATGGCCCCATACCGCACTCATTCCAATTTAGCTTATGTATTCATCGCGAAATATAATGACGCAGTACGGTGGCAAGACGAGATGATAGGCAACGGGTCCACCTTCTTGGATCCCCGAATGGTTCCATAAACAGGTGACAACTTTGTCCCTTCCCCAAACCGTATGGTAATCACCTTATTAAGCCTAACCGAGGTGAAAACTTGGTCTCCCACTTCATAAACTCGGTCGGTCCTGTGTGCATACGCATAGCTTTTCTTCAGCTTATCCCGGTGCTTCCTTTAGTCGTTGCCCAATATGAATCACTTGTTCCTCCTGGCCTTTGGACCGCCAATTTACTTCCTCGGGTTCTCTCGCCTATCCTAACTTAATGGTATGCTTCGCATGGCCTCCCATATGCAAGCTTCTAGGGTGTATCTCCACCGAAATATGATAATCGTTATTGTAGGCAAAACTTCTACCAAAGGTAGGTACTTCTCCCATCGGCTTGGATTATCCATTACATACATCCTAAGCATGTCCTCCATGACTTGATTTACCCTCGGTCTCCGCCTACGTTTCGTGATGATAAGATGCTTAAGTTCAACCGAAGTTCTACGCTTCATTGCAAACTTGTCCAAAGCCTGTAAGTGAATTTGGAGTCCCTATTTCAAATGATCTTCTTAGGTATTCTGCGCAAACGGATAACCTCAAGCATAAACACATCGCGCTACATCGACATCGTAGTGTTCTAACCGACAAATGAGCACTCTTGGTTAACTTATCCACTATCACAAGAATGACATTGTACCTATGAGATGTGAGCGTAACCCTGCACAACAAAATCCATAGAGAGGACTTACCACTTGGACATAGGAAAATCACGTGGTTGTAGGAGGCCTGGCGGGAGATGGTGGTCGTACTTTTCACCAAGGATACCTAGGCATTTGGTGATGAAATGGACTACATCGCTAAGCTTCATGCCTAACTAAAAGAAGAGCTTCCTCATATTCGCGTACATCTTCTTCACACCCAAATGAACACAATAAGGTGCTCTATGGCTTTCAAGATGATGCTTCTACTATCCCAATTCTAGGATGGCTATCGCTGTTCCTCGATATCTTAACAATCCTTTTGTTTCTAAACTATACCCTTCATACTTTGGACGAATCATTTCCTACCGAGGTTTGAAGATTTAAATACCATTTATCTCTTGGAGTTGTTCCAGAACACACGCTCCCATTGACCTTTTGCTGTTACCAAGGAGAAGATACGCGGTTTCCTACTCGCGAATCACGTTTTCCTTTACCTTGATGTACGATATACCAAAAACGTACTTCCCCACTATAACTCACTCCATCGCCTTTGCTCCGGCATTCTCCGATCTCTTTGAAGGAAGAGATGTTTTAAACTTTGATGGTCCGCTTTGAGCTCAAAGTTTCTCCCAACAAGACAGTGCCTCCAAATTTTCAAAGCTAGCATTACAAATGCCAACTCTAAATCATGAGTCGATATAACTCTTCGTATTTCTTCAACTTCCTCGACGCACAAGCTATCACTCCTCCATCCCGCATTAGCACGCCCCCCAGTGCTTGTTTCAAGGCATTCGTGCAGACTTTTAATTCCTTTTCCATATCTGGCATTCGCAGAATTGGCGCACTAGTTAATAACCTTTTAAGATCAACAATGTGAATGCACTATCACATTCTTCACCATTCATACTCCGACTCCTTTGCATCGGCAGTGGGTTTTTTCTATTTTGAGAATCCTTATACAAATCTCCTGTAATAACTGGCTAGCCCCATGAAGCTTCACCCCTCATGCATTAACCCGCTACCCATAATGACTTTTACCTTTCGGGTCCACAGATTCTTCATCGAAAATGATGACCTAAATAGATCTTCTTTCGAAGAAGGAAACACTTCGACAAATCAGCTTGTTCTCTCTAAGGCGTGACAACACTATTCGTAAGTGTTACTCATGTTCTCTTTCATTCTTTGGAATAGATGAGGATGTTGTCTAAAAGGACTTGTACAAAACGATCTCGCATTCTCGAATATTCATTCATAGGGATTATGAATATCGGCCAAGATTGGTCAATCCTCGTGGTACTACAATAAGCTCGTAGTGTCCAAACCGAGTTGGAAAGGCCGCTTTTGGGATATCACCTTCATTAATACTTAATCGATGATCCCCTCATCACAAATCGATCTTTGAGAATACAAATGTTCCTTTCATCCGACCGAAGAGTCTGCTCCATCCAACAACTCTTTCAACACCGTAGCTGGTTCAAGTCCTCAGATATACACAGTCGTAGGGATCCATCATTCTTCTTTACAAAATTTACCAGCACACCTGCATGTAAAACACTCAGTTCCATATTCTAAGTCCAAGAATCTTAACTACATTTTGCACCACAAAGTTCCATCGATGTTATCCGATATGGAGTTTTGGAAATTGGTTCTTCACCGTGTTTTAGCTCGATGGTAAAATCAAGCTTCCTCTCAACAGGTAACCCTGACAACTCATTCATAAAAACATCTTTAAACTCTAACAAAACTGGGTACTGATCCAACGAGGGCCCCTTCCTTTCACTCAATGTTTCCACTACATACAGTCGACACCCTTTCCTCAAGCATCACTTAACCTTCATAGTGGATATAAAGAATAACGACACTTTTCTCTGTACAACCTAGATCTCTACTGGCCTTCCATCATCGTCGACACAGCACTTCTATGTATATAATCTACCAAATCTATGAGCCGCTAACTATTCCAATGATTAGGTCATATACCCCAAGAGCAATGATGTATACCTTCAACCCGTACACACTCCCGTGTCTACTATACAATTATCGACATTAGGTCCTACCGCTTGTTTTTCCCTCAGTTATCTCTACTTGTTTAAAATGCCGTGCTCGTGATACAACCCACTCTTTAATGCATGGTGAATGAAACTATTCACGCAGAATTTAATCGCAACAAAATCTTAACATTGATATGATTTAGCATACTTATCTAATTCCCACCACCGCGGACTGATGCGTTCGCCCTCGAGGTTATTAACCGCCATGTAAATATGGTGGCTGCTACTTCCTCTCCCCATCGACGCCTTCCCTTATCTATGCATGAACCCTGATTCTAACTCGGATGTGCCCGCTCGGTGGGGTCCCTTCACATCTCCAACAGAATGCATTGAATCGGTGCATCATATGCGATCATTCAAATGAGTTCTTCCTAGAACTCTACCCCGCCACCGTTCTCGAGATGATCGTGCGTGGTTCCGTCTCACACTGCTATGAACTAAATGTTGCACTTTGTTGCCATTGAAATCCTTCGTTGTCCTGGCGGAATATGTTTCATAATGGCTAAGCAAGAGCCTCCTGAAATGTCCTCGTGGCCTTTCCCACGCAATCCGTGGCAATGCTAAAATGTCGCATCTTGCACCCTCTAGTCGTTCATATGTTCTTCCACGCACGCGCATTTTCCACCGCTATATCAAGACAAATTTCTCCACATCCTCACCATAGCCCTATCCTAGGTTCAATCCATAGATGAAGTGCTCGGCCTCGTTGGTCACTATCCATATATCATACCATTTGGCTGCTTCCATAAACCCCATCTCATATTCTTCTACCGCTTTGTTTCCCTGTACTAAGGCGTGAAATGCCCCTACCTATTGTTCATTGTAGTACGCTGGTAGATATTTGCTCCTGAACCTTTCCTCGAAAGTTTCCCAAGATATTGTGTCTGGTTTAAGGTGCAGTTGTATTTCTAGGTTGTCGTTGTATTTCTAGGTTGCCCACCAGTTCAAGGCGTTGTCTATTAACTAAAATATGGCGATCTTTGCTTTTGAGTTTGATGCATAGTCCCTTAGGGCAAAATACCGGGTCATGCCTTCCAACCATGCTTTCGCCCGTTCACCGGTGCTGTAATTCCGAAACTTCCTCCTCGAAGTTTGATTGCAGAACTCTCGCATGATGTCTTCAGGTGGATGTCCTCCCTCTGAATCCCTTGATTCTTCTGGGTTACCCGTTCCAGACGATGGGGGTTTTCACTTTAGTCCCTGCCGGTTGTTGCCCTTTAAAGTCTCGTTGATGGAATCCAACAAGTATGAGGGCTGTTCGAAAGGGATGGTGGTGGAGCACCGGTGGTGTTGGCGTGCTTGCGACGACGCTCCCCCACCTCGACTTCTAGTCCCCACCATCCCTGCGGTGCTTTGCCTGCATCAACCAAAGTTGTCGTGGTGAGTTCCAGATGTCTCCAAACTGGTGCTACCAAACTAGAAATGGTTAGGCGTGAATTTTTCTTTTGGCATTTGTCTGGTGAAACAAACGCTATTCATTAGGGGATTACAATAGGGTTAGTTTACATGGTAAGTTGTTTCTTCCTACTAAAACAACTATTATTTTTCCGCCTCTTATAGCTACATTTGGCCTTATGCTCTATGATTACTCCCCTAGTGCATATGTCACCTCCTTATGTCTTGTTCTAGTCTAAGCCCTTTTTAATTTTCGTTTACAACTTGATTAAAATGACTCCCAACCTTATGTTTATTAATTTACACCCATATGACACCAGCATCTATGTACCTTTCGACGTTAGTGTTCTTCATAAGACGCCATGTTGAGCATATACGTCCCTTTGTGGGCGCCTCCATTTATGTCTTTGGCACTTGATAACTTGTCATGTGACCTGTATGGCTCAAAAAAGGCACTTGATAGCTTGGCATATGGTCTTGGGTATAACAGTTAAAATATTTAAATGTGAAATTATTTGTAAAGGAACAACGCGATCGCGGTTGGTAGGGCTGATTTTTAAAGAATTAACCGTGGGGAGTGTTCAAGGTTCGATCCTTGCGCACTCTATAAATTTCTCTTAGCCTTATAATATTGAATTATTTAAATTAAAACTTGTACACTAGCTTATTAAATTATATATATACATTTTTCTTTTATTAATAATAAAAAATTAATAACCTTTTATTAAATTTACGACATATATAATTAAATTTAAAAGTTAATTTTAATACGTAATAAATAAAATAAATGAAAATAAATAAATAAATATAAACTTGAAATAAAATAAATAAATAAATAAAAATTAAAGAAGTTCAACTGGCATGCATGAAGCCCACGCTACCGCTTCCAAAATAACCTTTACCATTCCCCCAACCCTGCAAACACTCTTTCACCTCGCATCTCCTCATCAGCTTCCTTTGCTCGTTTCTGGAAGTACCAGAGAGCATCAGACATATCATCATCTTTATCATGCCTCTATCGTTGCTACTACCGTTCATAGAAATAACCCTTCACCAACGTAGTATTCAATGTAGTTTCTCAGCTATGGTTGTTCGAGATCCCTCGTCCTGTTTCTCGAATCCACATTTTAATACTCTCTATTCAACGATCCAACCATTCGGTTCGGTAGAGGAGTGGAACTACCATGAATTCTGTAGAGCTCTCTTCCTCCCATGCCACAGACCAAATTGGTATGCATGACTGTCTAATGTTGTTATTCTCCACCGTTCTAGTTTAGCAAATGCTGACGAGGATCACTATCATGTAGAATATGCAAGTTTTAATGACAATTTATGTTGGTACTAAAGACAAGGTTATTCGAGAATCATTTATTATTCCACAACAATAAAGAAAATCTTTACATGATGAATATCCATTTTGTTTGTGGTTGCCAAACTAGTTTTTTTTTTATCTCGTCAGGAGATAGTCATGATATACATTTATACTTTACGCCGCCAGACGGGAAGGCCAAACCGACACCACGGTTCTGGAATGGCTGGTCGATTGCATGGTTTTTTCACATTCTTTCTGATAAATTTCAGTGTTGGAAACCCTCAGCGTCGGCAATACAAAGATGTGCATAGTGTGCTTTTGAATCTACAGTTACCTTCTCGGCCCTTGATTGAAACTTTACTAGGCATAAAGCCTGGGACCCTGATAGCTTATGATCGGGCTGTGTTCCCAGCCTTCAAAGGTTTCAACATCTCAAGAAATATGCTCATTCACGCCAAGTCAAGGTGCAATATTCAGAAGGAATATAAAAAATAAATCCAACAAAGATCGAAATATGTCTTATCCTGACAGGAGCATGGCTAGGTTACTGCGGAGTGAGAAAACTAGTTCTTTTAGAAAATGGGAGTGTGGACATAGGTACAGCCCAGTTTGTTTCATGGCAATTCGCATAGTGGCATCTGTTATGATTCTTTTACAATGATCTGGTCGAGGATTTCAATGGCGGACTTTGAGGATTGAATTGATTTCATGAAAATAATGAGCGCCCAGGTTTGTTTTATGCAAGTCATTTTAGTTACTCATTTTAGTTATATTTTTTAGGTTTCCTGTGCTTGAGTCGATTCATTTGAGCATGCCTAACCTCCATTTCTTGCCTGTGAGCATATCGAATGTTGTAAAGGTAAGCACTAACATCCGAAGTTGCGGGGTCACGGTCACGCGATGCCACGACCTGCGTACAATTCGTCTCCTATTTCAAGCCACAAGAGGGAAAGCAACGGTTTCGATGTTGGCGGTGGTTCTCGAGGTTCGATAAAAATATAATAATTCTATATTTATATATATATATATATATATTAAAATTAACAAACATAAATAAAAATACAAAAAAAAAAAAAAAAAAAAAAAAAAAAAAAAAAAAAAAAAAAAAAAAAAAAAATATTTTATTTAATTCATATAGGGAGAGCAAAATGGGCTTCGGACAAGCATGTGGTTCTCTATAGGTCTCGACCTATGATTTATAGTATAGGGTTTCTATTTTAAATTTTTTATTTTTTATATGCTTTCTTAGGAAAAATAGACTGTATATTGGTGGCTAGAAAATTGTGGCAAATTTACTATCTTTAGAAAATAGAAATGTTACTATTGTATCTTATAGAACTCTTTAAAGTGGGGATTTATAGGCATTTACAGAACTGCTAAACTAGGTCAAAGTAGTCCACCAGAGGTTTTGCATTGCTGCCAAAGAATGTTTTATTTTTCTTTTAAACATATTTTATTTTGGAAGTGCTTCTACTAACCTTAGTGTTGTTAATAACCTTAGTTTCGTAAAATAGAGGTATATATATAGGGTTTCCAAATTATCTATACAATCTATCCGATCATTGACTACTGGAGAAAAACAAATGCTTGGCCCTTTTATCTACTCAGGTAAAAATCATGAACTATCTAGTAAATATTGAACTAAGTACCTAATATATTACAATAGATAGGAAGTACCGAGTATCACTAAACTGTCTGTTAAGATTATTTTCATCTTTTCTTTAAATTTCTTTAGGCGGTGAGCTTGTGAAGATATTCTTAGGTTACTATGGGTAGGTAAGTAGGCCCTTGGTTCCATATTTGAACTAGGGCTCTAATACCAAATATAATGTACTGTTTTAATTTTCATCAACAATTTATTTTGATAAATCCAATCCACTTTATAAAATACAAGAATGAAATAACAAGAACTTTCGTAACATTCAAGAACTTACCACTTAACTCATTCTGCATGTAATTTCTCACAATATAATAATATTTAATAACAAATTAATTCAAAACAATGCATAATTTTTACCTGAACCTGATGCTACTATTTGCTTGTCACTTCCTTCCTTCTCGCTTCTTTAGAATACTACCCAAAAAACGTCCTCCCTCTACTATTGGTTAGTTCTAGCCCCAAGAACGGATATCCTGCCCCTTCCTGAGCCCAAAACCCCCAGCAACTCTCGGTGCACTGTGTAAATTCCACCCAAGTTTCACTCTGCCAATTCCCCCGCCCTCCCAAATTCATCCCCAACTCCTCAAGAAAAGAATCCTCCCCAAAACTCTTCTCTTATTCCTCCTTCACTGACTTCCCTTCTTTTACTCCCTTACCTAATATCTAATCCCATTTATTAAATGCTTCCATTTTCGACAACGTAACTTAAATTAATAATATATTTTATTATCCACCTTTATTTATTTTCCATATTGGATTAATGAGTTAATAATATTATTTAAATTAATCATAATCAAGAATAACTAATTAATAACAAATAATTAGTTAAGGTTATTTTAATAAATAAATATAGTTTAGCTAATCTTTTAGGATTACATTATTAAATTCACTCATAATTTATAATCAAGGGTCGTTAGACTCACACATAGCCCTGCTCAGAATTCAAGCTTTAATCCCTAGTCAATGGTCATGTAGATGGCTCAAAAAAGTTTCCTCAAACCCTCTGCGCAAAATATTATTTTTGACTGTTATTGAGTTTGTAAGAACTATGTTCCTAAATCATTTGAAAATCTAAGGTCTCTCTTCTTTGGTCTCGCGTTTGATTATGCAGGTGGCCCATTTGATTATTCCCTAGAATGTAAACCTCTGGCACTTTGGGCACTGGACTTTGTGCTGGTGTGCACTACCATGTGGGGACGTTGGCATCCCAGCCTTTGGTTACCCATGTGTGTTGGTGTGTTGTTGGTGCTTGTGCGATGGCGCTTGGTATTTGCGTGGCTTCATTGAGCACATAGTAGAATTCTCCTTGGTGGCTTCATGCTTGGGCGCTTTGATTTGAATTGTGATGTGTGTTTATGTGTAGGTTACAGGAGTCATCTTTTGTGCATGCTAGGATCATCCAAATTGAGTTTGGACTGCGACTAAACCAGTCCAATGTGTTTGGATGGATATTTTAAACATCAACTGGTTACATTGGTATGTTGCATGGCTTGTTTGAGTCGACGTTTTCCTTGGCGCCTTGTACATATGCGTTGAATTATGTGACTCGGTGGATGGAGGTGTGAGTCTTGAGGATTGTAGAGTGGCCTTCGGGCATTGGAGCTTAGCACTTGTGCACTATGGTTATGTATTGTTTGACTCTGGTATTGACTATTTCCATAAAGAACAATCTAAGCAAAGAAAGTATTTGTAAAGCGCATTCTTCTCCTTCAACCAAGTTTCTTTTACTCTATTATTTTTTTTTACATCTATTATTTTTTGGTTGTGTGTACGGTTGCAGGTCGCATGGACTTGACACTCGATTTTATGCTTAAAGGAGATCAGTGACTCATGAGCTTGATATGTTCCCCTTTATGGCTTGACAATTGATGCATGTTCCCTTGTGTGCTGGAATTTTGATTTGGTTTACACTTACATAACTTGTGCGCAGACACAACACTTTGCGCAGAAATGTGTAAAAGAAAGCACTTGTGTTGGTTTATGTGTTGATATTTGGAATAGGAATTTGATATGTGATATGGATTAGTGTTAGTGGTTAACACTTGTGTGGACACACCACCCTTCATTATATATATATATATATATGTAAATTTTTATTTTTTATAGGATACTTCCCAATTGAAATAGGCACAATCACTAACATTTTCTCTCTTCTTTATTTGGAAGGTCTGGGTTCCATTCCCATCGAGCACCATATCCTATGACCCCTTTTTTTTATAATTTTTTTTTTTAAAGGCTCATCTATCTTTTATGAGGTTTCTTACAAGTTTGCTTGCACGTGAATAGGTGTTGGTTCTAAATAAGGAAAATTCAGTTGTCGGTAGGCCCTTAAGGCTCCAGTGCTTCAAACTGAAGCTCTGATACCACGTGTAAGGTCTCTTTCCCCACAGAGCCTTATAAAACATAAGATAAAATAAAGAATAAAAAAAATGATATCCTATACAATTTAATCATCATCTTATAATCGTTTATTATTCAGCATAAAGTTTATTTATGAACAACATGAAAATAAATTAACATAACAACCACATAACACAACATATTCATGAAGATACATACCTCTGTCTGATGCTATTTCTCCAATATTTGTATGTCCTCATTGTTGCTCTGCCCAAACTCTGCCCAAAACTGAATCCTTCCTCCCTGCCAGCTAGGAACAGAGCCTATCCAGCTCCCTAGCTCTAGGATTCCGTGAGGATTCATTGCCCCCGAGCACAAAACTCCTCGCAACTCGTGCACCCCTACAACAGTCCACCCAAACTCCAGACTAGAAAAATACCCCAAACAAAAAATATAGTCCCTACTCTCAAAATGCTCCCTTACCCCCAAAATTCATCAAAAGCCCTTCTCGTGACTGACTCTGCCCCCTCATATCCTCCTTTGATTCACTGCCTCCTCCCTTCATTTAATTCCACCCACCTTATCCCTCCATTTAATACCTTATCCCTCCATTCAATACCTTATCCTTCATACGTTAAGTTTTCTAATAAATAAATAAATAATTATTAAGATTTTAATTCGTTACCCAAACCTTAAATGAGTTAATTAACTAATTAATTAATTAATTAATATTCTTAATGAATAATCATTATTTAACTAAGATACATTAGGGAAATTAATTATTTAATTAATTATACTTGATAAACCTTAAGCAATCATTTAACTAGGGTTGTTACAATTGGACCCTTCGATCCCTCAATCTCTCAGCCAAAATCATTCTCTTAAATTTAGTTCTTCAGGCCATTCCTACCTACCAATTTTCATCCCTAGTTGCCCCTATATCCGTCATAAAAAAATAAGGAATTTGCAAAGGGATTTTCTATGGCATGGACACAACCTTGAGAACAAATGGGCTTTATTTAGTTGGGTCAAAGTCTGTAAGCCCGAATCTGTAGGAGGTCTAGGTCTAAGGGACCTTGAAAAATTAAACAACACCTTTGGAGAAAACATATGGTGGAGATGGCTCAAAACACCACCTAAACTTTGGGAAAAAATACAGAAACATAAATATGCGTCAAATATACATCAAGATAATATCATTAGGATGCATGAAAAAATCTAGGGCTCCAACATTTGGAACGCGCCCTTGAAAAATATGCCATTAATACAGGAACATGCTTTTTGGGAAATTTGTAATGGCCAGAATGCACTATTCTCGACGAACTCCTCGGAGCAACTTCCACACCTTCAAACTGAATAAAACCTATGATCTTACAAAAATCACATCCAATATCTATCCTCTCTCAAAGTGGTAGAATTGTGGTCAAATACCCCCAACAAGTCTCCTTCACGGAGCTAGAAATCAACCCACCAGGAACTCCAAGTGGAAACTGAGTGCGACTTGCAACACTAGAAGCAAATAACAAAACAAAGGCGAATTCGCGTAAGCACAGACCTAGACATTCTCAGATGAGGTCATACTCTGCATGGAAACTTCACACTTAAATAGGGCTATACTCTGTAGGAAAAATTCCAAAATATTCAAAAAGATCACATTTGGTCAACAATATGGAAATCACGATTCTGGTAAAAAATCTCCACTTTCCTCTAACTTCTAATTCAGAACAAGATCTTAACCTTGGAAAACCTCAAAAAATGGGGATTCATAAGCAACTCAATATTTCACCTCTATTACCAGAACGAAGAAAACATGGAGCACATTCTAAAAAACTGTACACTCAGAGAGGAAATCAGGAATCAGGCCACCCAACTCATGAGAAGAACCAAATGAGAAAACAACAACATCATCAACATAATCAGGGATTGGGGACCTGAATCCTACAAAAGTCCTACCTTGAACAGAACTTGGCAACTCCTCTGTGACTTCATTGTATGGCAACTATGGTAAGCGAGGAACATATGTATCTTTCATTCCCAGACCTCCCTGCCTACCCACCTCTCAACCACTATCCTCTCACATCTTAAGGAAACACTCTAGCTACACACGTGGACCCAGAGAGATTTCCCCATTGATCAAAGTGAAATATATATCCTAAACTCTCAGGACTTCTCTCCATTAATATCCGCTCTCCCCATGTCATCCCCCCTTAAAGAAAACAACTTTAGTCCCTCTACTTGGCTTCCCCCCCATCTGACTTTCCCAAACACAATTTTGATGGCACCTCCAAAGGAAATCCAGGAATTTCAAGATATGGAGGGATCATAAAGAATAACACATGCCAAATTCAATACCTCATCGCAGAAAATATGGGATTTAACACCAATAATTCATCGTAAATATGAGGTCTCATTAAAGGGGTACAAATGGATATTGACCACAATCTCGCTCTCTTGATCATTCAAGGAGATTGGAAATTCATCATCGACCTAGCTACCAAAATCATAAATGGAAAATATCCAGAAAAAATAACCCCCAGTTGGTGTCTCATGGGGCCCCTAAATAGTCTCAAGGAAGTTTTGAGGCCCTCTCTAACTCTCACCACCTCTCACATAAGGTGAAGCACAAATACAGTGGCATATAGACTTGCCAATGCAGGATTTGACTCCAGGCAAGAGGTCATTTTCATCGATACAAAGGTAGTAACCAAGTTCATCTCTCTGGATCCAATTCATGGAGCTAGCCCAACAGGAATGCCTTGCCCCGGATGGGGTGCCACCTAGCCACTGTCAGCAGACACATGGAACCAAGAGACCAGGGGAATTATTAACCCCTTCCACTAGGCCACAACCATTAACCATTACATGGATCACACCATGAGGATAGTAATGGTAGTGTGCCTATACAACCATGCCAGGTTAATGGTCACTCGAGCAAGCCAAACTAGGCGTACCAGGACTGCGATGGATGTTAACTCGACTCTAATGGCTAGGAGGGTTTTCAACTCACTGTGGTGTGGTAATAAGTGATCAATTTCCCTAGTGCATTCATCCATTCTCTGTCATCCCTGGTTCATGCTCTTCATCGTCGTTCTCTGTGTATTTTTCTCAGACGTTCTCTCCTCTTACCCTCACATTACTCCACTCCTTAGTTCCATCACTCTCTAAAATTGTGTTGGCTTTGTCGACCTCCATCTGGTGAACTTTCACCACTCGCTCGACCCTAATAAGATTCTTCTCTCCAATTTCAGCAGTGTCTCTCTACTCTTGGCCTTTTCGATCTTTTCCAAGAACCATCTCACTGCCTCTTTATCATCAGTACAAGGCCTCCACACTCTTCCTAGCACACCCAAACAAAGAGGGAAATCTAATAGGGGTGTGTTATACTACAGTTCCCTCTCTAGGTGCAACAAAATCTCCCCCTCCTAATTGGCTCTCATTGCCCATTTTTCTATCCCAAGGCACAACAACTAGAGGTCGTCCGAGGCGCCTCCGTAGACCCCACATCTAATCCATGGCTTCAACCCGGTTAAAGAGGAAGCACCACCTTCGTGAGAAAGCATTCCTCTCACCACTAGTGTTCTGGTCCCCGCAAAAATCAATCCTTAGGAAGCATATTATGGAGATGGCAATTGCATGGTGGAGGAGGAAATTCCCCCGAGCTAGTAGGTAGAGGAAAACACAGCGGTCGCCGGAAAGGAAAACACTATGGTTTCCAACGAGGAAAACATAGTGGTCTCCAATGATAACAAGGAGGAGGACCAACCCCAAGAATTTTCAAATCACCTCATGGAGGAGCACCTCCAACTTATCTTTGAAATTTGGAAAAAACAAGATGATTAGATGCACTCTCAGCGCATCCTCAGCCAAAGAATGGAAATTTTTTTCAACGAACTAGAGAAAACTCCTACGTGGACTCGATACCCAACATGTGGCCAGTGGTTCACCCTTGTCTACAACATAAATAGACAACCAGGCTCGTCAATGAGTAAAGTCTCCATGTTACTATTCTTTGTTCAATCTAGTTGCAGGCTTAAATTTTTAGTTTACTCGAGTAGCATACTAGATGGACATAAAGGTCACTCATACACTTTGCATACAATTTTGTTCATAGTTGTTCCTAGAGGCCACTTGAATACTGTCCATACAGTTTTGTTCATGCAGCTAGGATGTATAGTTTTGTTAAGTCGGTTTTGTTCAAAGAGTTTTAGTTCATATGATGATATGTCAAACTTGGAGCATCTAAGGGATACCTGTTCTAGTTTCCCTTATGTGGCCAAACACACTTGGCAATGTATGACTTACAAACATTATTAATACAATGATCCTCTTTTATTTACAAAAAAAAAAATTCTATGCTGAACTAGCAATCTTAAATTTTCAATTAAGAGTAAAGCCTTGCATAATAAAATAGTATAAGATTTGTTGTGACTATATGTTATAATGAAATATTATCCGTATTATTATTAACAATGTTTTCTAATACTAATATGTTCACCTTAGTATTCAAATTTATAATACTTATTTTATTCCATTAAATTATATATTATTTATTTTAAAATATTTTCAATTTTAATAAAAGTAAATGATAATCCTATAAAATAAATTTACTATATTACCATGAAAAAACATGTCAATCATGATAATGATTTAATCCCAAAATTGTTTTTATAAAAGAAAAATAAATAAAAAGAGCAATTCAATAAGAATAATTATTTGTTGAGAAAATATGTCAACCATGATAATTATCTAATCCCAAAATTTTGTTTTCATAGACAGAAAATAAATGAAAAAACCAATTCAACCATGATAATTATTTGTTGATGTTTGTGTAAGAGTTTATCCCAAGGAGGAAACTCGGTGAAATTGATAAAAAAAAATGGATGAAATGGATAAAAATTCCGACTCAATAAGGATCATTATTTTCTCATACGAAATATGCATGTTTCTCGTGTATCTTACAAATTATGTTTTTCTAAAGGTGTATCTTAGAAATTAAGAAAATGGATGAGAACTTGACTTGACTTAACCAAGATAATTCTTTCCTCTTATAATAAAATATATGTGCAAAAGTTTATTCTAAGTTATTATCATTGGAGGCACGATCCCATAATATGTATTTAGGGTTACAAAATTTAAGAGGATTTGTTTAATGTAAGAATCATCTATATAAATCCATATGTTATGGTTGATAGCTTCTTTCAAATTAAATTATGGGAAAATGAATTAATGTTTAAAAAAAAAAAAACAGAATTTAAATGATGATTAAATGAATTAATCATTAGATGAATTAATAAGTTTTTATTATTTAATATTGCCAAAAAAAATATTTGAAAACCAATATTTAAATCATGGAAACATGAATTAATGTGTTTTTATTATTACATGTCGCCCAAAATAACGGTTTTTTGTTTACATTGGGTGAAGCCCAAGAACACCCCATGTCATAAAATCCCACAGAAAGCCCTGCCCTAGAAAGGGACCATAACCATTGCCGCCTTAAAAAATTTAAATTACTTTCAAATTAAGTTTGGATCCACTCCCCCTCCTAAAACCCTAAGAAAAGCAATTGGTGCTCTATAGGGCGCCTTTATATAGCTCTACAGGGTAGAAGAGAAGCAAGGGAGTGGTAAGGG
>SNQJ01S0120400.1:32822-46310 GCA_010110895.2 Picea sitchensis | reverse complement strand
GAGTTCTTCACTTTGTTTATGGGCCTCAAATTAGCCAAATCGTGGCAGATAAGATCTTTGATAGTCCTGGGAGACTTTGGAATCTTCATTAAATCCCTTAAGGACTATCACTCTAACCTTAAAGGAAACAAGGAGTTTCCTTTTTTACATATATTTCAAGAGCTGGGAAAATTCAAAGAAATCCATTTCTTTCACATTCTAAGGGTGGATGAATGTTGTCTTCGGGGACTACATTCTCTTTTTTATATAAAGATAATCATTTCTATTAAAAAAATAAAAAAATATAAAGCATTGCAAACACTAGTTTTCTTATTCCTAATTCCCTTTTGTTTTGTGTTTCTGTAAACTCCAACATTAGAAGGTTACTCACTTTACTCTTTCACGATTAATTTTTTTTAGGCAATGGATTTTATTTTCTTTGTGTATTTATATACAAGACATTGGGTTGTAATTTTTGAACTTGTGAAGTAAAACAATGGATACATATTCTTAAGCAAAAAACAAATTTATCAATGGCTCATACACATTGTACACAAAGATTTACGCTAGAAACCCTTAGCCAGAAGAAATCCAACCTTCCTTGATGTTGCACCTCTCAACTCTTCATTTTATTCATTTCACCATTCATAATACAATGTATAAAAAAAAATAGGTATTATGCAACTTCCAAAACCCTAATTCGTTAACGCAGATTAGATTACAACCATAATCCCTTAATCCGGGATTAAATTAGAAAACCACTAAAAATAGTGAAAATCATTTCCCCCCCTCCACATGTAAATAATAGCAAAGGGGATGGATCATCAAAATTTAGCACACCCCCTGTTGGCACCAGGCCGAAGTGGAAAGAAGGACGATCATGGGAAAGAAAGAGTGCAAAAAACTGAAGTGACGACTGGCAAAAGATCAACATGCGTGAATGCAAGAAAGTGTGCACAGCGGGAAGTGACAGTTGGAGGAAGAATAGCAAGCGCATGGGAGAAAAACCTAGCGTAAGAAGGGTTAGGGTTTTGGAAATATTCTAGAAGTGGATGAAGAGCCCAAAATGTATAAATATAGATATGAAAGCATCATATATGTGTGTGTTTTTTAGGTAGTAGTTGGTGTAGTTGTCATTGTTGAGTTTATGTTAGTTCTTATAAAGATTTCAATTTGTTATTGAGCGGTTTTTCCGAGTATTGTTGTTGATGATACGTGATGGATTTTGAATTGTATGACCCAAGTTTTGTAAGTTGTTGAGAAAGAAAGATATGAGGGAAGGTAGATCTGAGGATTATACTGCAGGTTGTAGAGCCTGGTGCGATCTAGTTCACCTCACATAGATCTTACCCACTTTGGTGGAGAACTGTAAGTGCGTGGTGCAGGGAGATCAAGAACTACTATAATACAATAGCCAAGAGCCAAATCTTTGTGGATGTAGCCCAGGAGGGGTGAACCATGGTAACATTTGTGTAATGTGTTGAATGTTTGCATAGCTTTAACTTCTTTCAAGAAATAGATGACTATTATTGATGAATAACCAAACGCATTATTACAATATGTTTATATGTTGAGTTATATGCATGTGATTCCTGGGAACAAGTAGATTACAGTAACAGTCAGTAGAACAGGGCCTTAATCAAGAAACCCTTTATCTCCTACTTTGTCCTAGGTTGTAAACACCTTAGTCTTACAGTCAACCATCTTTAGTTATCTCGGGTGAGACTGTGCAGTACCTTTCAGGCATTGCATTGCCTTCTGGTTTACCAGGAGGGCCGATAGTTAGAGGCTTTTGTTGGAACCCCGAATGACATGAACCCTGGGTCAATAACTCAGATAACCTGAGAAGGGAGTTGATAGAAACCAACAAATGGTTATGTTGTTGTATTAAGAGGAACAAGATAGGACTGAGTAGATGAGATAAAGTGTACAAGAACCATCAAAGAATCAATGAGCCATTAGAAAGGAATGTGGAGACCTTGGAACCCCACGAGAGAAGAAATCGAGGGTTGGTTGCGCACTAAAGAGATAGATTTTGCACACAAAGACAATAGAAACCCTAGAATCACACCACACGGATACCCGGATAAATACGTGTTTATGGATTTACACGAAATTTTCTTCTGTAATTTTTTGTATCTGCTACAAGAGTGGATCTTAAGGTTAATGGATAAGCACCTGACGAACCAGATTTGACAGCTAGATTGGACTCTAGTACAGATCCAGCAGCTACAGCAGGTGAACAACAAATTAACCTGTGCAGTAGACTTTTGGCTTGACAGTATTGTGGCAGGATTCATCACAGATTTTGCGGTAGACACAGCGAAGTCATATAGCGCAACCGAGAAAGAATTTCTACAAGGACCCAGAGGAATGTACATTTGATCCCTGTATACTTCGATTAAAATACTACTATATAACAAAGGTGTAATGACAATGGAATCAGAGAATTATACTTCCCTGGGTGTATGGGGGAAGCGGGGAAGCACTGACAAAAAGAGGAGGAATGGAAGGAGGGCAGGATAAAGAGAAAAAGGAAGAGGAACCCTTGGACCTGATCTCGATGGATGACAACTATATCAAGTGGATCTTGGCATCATCAGGAACAACGCGTAGTAGAGCACCCTACCAATATAAGATAAACACCAAGAAGAGATCCATAGCCGAAAGGGAGGGCTTGGCAAGCAATGAGGAAGAGGTAGAGGATCTCTGGGTTGTGGAGCAGATTGAGGAAATCATGCGCGCCACCTATAAGAGGAAAACAAGAGACCCAAGAATGGAAAGAGAAGACAGCCACCCCTTTCGTATCAATTTTAGTGCGGAACCCATAAACCCGTGTGCGACCAATACACCCTAGAGAACACCACCACTTAGGCAACCAAAGTTAGGAGGAAGTCCGACAACAAGAAGCACATCTACACAAGGAGAGACAACTGGAGGAGCCAGTTCAAGTAATCTTAGTCAATTATCCACAGCGCACAGAGGAGGCAGTAGCTTAGTACTCAGAATAGCAGGACACGACCCTACTATCAGATTACCAGAGTTTCAAGGAGAAGCAGCAGAAGACCCTGAGAAGCATCTATTCATTTGCACCAAGATCTAGGAAGCAAAGAAGATCACTGATGAAAATACCAAACTCACACAGCTAGCGATCACGCTAAGAGACCGCGCACTAGACTGGTACACGAGTCTAGACACAAACAGTGCTCCCGGGACGACAAGGACACTGGACGACATTAAGAAACTACTAATTAATGAGTTCCAGAAGCCAAGCTTAGAGGATTAGTATATGAATGAGATGATTGAGATAAGACAGAAACCAAGAGAATCGGTATAGGATATTGATCAGAGATTCAAGCGATTAAAAGGGAAGTTAAAATACCTTATGACCGATATGCAACATCGACACATGTTTGTCAACTCACTACTCCCACACTTAAAATATCCACTACGAAAATAGAAGTTTCACGAAAAGAGGCTCTGCAAGCAGCCTTGCAATTGGAAGAGAATCAGTACCAGCAGATGGACCCGTCTATCGAAGAACTGAAAGAATATTTGAAGAACTTAACATTTCAGTTGAACCAAAATAAGAACAAGGACAGACGAGAAGTTGTTTGGTGTACCACGTGCAGGACAAAAGGACACCACAAAAATGAATGTCTAACGTTCGCGCAATATATGGAAACAGGCATGCCAAACCCACTGCCACAGGGGGGCTATGGTGCGAAATCTATAAGAAACCGGGTCACGACCCCTACCATTGCATGTTGATGAAAAAATGCCAAAATGACTTGCAAAAATGCTCACATTTTGCAAGTCAGTGGGCCACGATGACAAAGACTTCCGAACTATGGAGCTGATGCGGGAAAGAACCTCAGACGCATACAGGGTACAGGCAAAAATGATGACTGGGCAGGCAGCACCACAGTTCACTCAAGCCCCAGCAGCATACAAAACTGCGCAGCAGTAGTATAATACCGTGCAACAACCTTATAATAACACGTAGCCGCAGTACAACCCGGCACAGCCCCAGTACAATACCACGCAGTATAATTAGGGACCATAATATAATGTGCCACGCGGTGATCGCACAGTCTATAGAGGAGCAGGACGATCCAGAGGAGGTTTCAAACGTGGAAGAGGACCAGTCACATGTCACAATTTCCAGAAACCAAGAAATTATGCACGGGAATGTCCACTGCCACCAGCGACCTGTATGTATTGTCGCGCTTTAGAACACGATACAGAGGAATGTCCGACGGTACTAGTAAATATCCAGGAAAAAAGGAACCAAAATAACCAGAATGTTCAGTGGATTTTAGCTGAAGCAAGGGATGACCGATGAAACATCAACATAGTCACTCAAGGAGGAACAAAAACAGGAAACGACGCAGTTCGACAAGACCCAGCGCAGACCCAATGGGTAAAGAAGAACCATGACCCCAAGAAGCAGTTTGATGTAAAAAAGGAAAAGGAGATATTTACAGAAGCCCGACAAGAATTCTAGAAGGAGGACATAGCGTTGACTGCGCAGAAGAACAAGGAAACTCCATAATATGACATGTTGCCATCACTGGACCATACCAACAGAATACAACCTAAGGAACAAGTAAGTACTATCAAAGAATTTTTGCAATCATGCATCAAAATGTTAAGTGATCATTTATCTATCAAAGTATTGCAAAACATCCTAGAGAAATGTAGCAGTGAGATGGAACAGAAGCCAGAACTGAAAATTTTCAACCACCTACACACAAGAAGAAGAACAAGTAGAGAATTTAGAATCAATGCTAATATTGGGGATTTCAACATGGGTGATAATATACTAGATCTAGGATCCGAAGTGAACGTACTACCCAAAACCACATGGCAATGCATGGGAGAACCTACACTGGGATACTCAACTATTCAATTAAAGCTAGCAAACCAACATAGAGTCCTACCAATAGGTAGATTGAAAGGAGTAATCGTAGATCTGGATGGGGTGCGCACCAAGGCAGACTTTGAAGTCATTGAAATAGTAGACGATGCAACACCTTACCCAGCGCTACTTGGTCTAGATTGGGCGTTCGATAACCAGGCCATAATTAACTTGAAAACTAGAAAAATGACATTTGAGTTAGGATACTACAGGGTTATATCCCCCCTTGACCCATCAGAAGGTGAGAGGTTCGTACAACCCACTTGCATGGATCTAGACGAAATCGGCCAGTTGTACAGAACAACTTGGCGTGATGTGGACTATATAAACCCAACTGCAGATGGGATACTCAGTTGGCGAAGCATTACTTCATGCAAAATGGACTCGGACACTAGGTTAGAAAACTGGGAGCAAAGACTACACGAAGTATCCACAAGAAGGT
Source organism: Picea sitchensis (assembly GCA_010110895.2). Classification (NCBI taxonomy): domain Eukaryota; kingdom Viridiplantae; phylum Streptophyta; class Pinopsida; order Pinales; family Pinaceae; genus Picea; species Picea sitchensis. The sequence goes on along the minus strand of SNQJ01S0120400.1, from coordinate 40,968 downwards.
GTGCAAGAATAGATCGCGCAATAAGATGGCTTGGTGCAGAAATTAGAGAACCACCTTGTTTTCATAGACTAAATGATTTGGAAACTTTCTTGGCACAATACGAAGATGAAGTCTTAGAGAACCAGAGACTGTTAGCACTAGATTTAGCACTAAAGGCTACACCCACAAGATGGTGGGGTGCGCACAAAGAGACTATCACAGATTGGTACCAATGCAAACGATTACTGTGCATAAGGTTCGATGCAGAACAGATATGGAACAACCGACAAAAATATGAGGGACTAGGAAGGCCAGAAAAACACTTGGATATGTGTAAAACACTATGGAAAATGACACCACCAGAAGAATGGCCTCACCACTTCAGTCATACTTTAGAAGGCATACCAGCGAATTGGTATATAGACCAGGAAATGTGAAAAGGAACCAAGACATGGACAACACTCCAACAGAACTTTAAGGCCACTTTCTCATTCGAGCATGAGAACCCCAACATAGACATAGCCCTGAAACCGATTAGATATGTCATATTCATTACAAAATTAGAAGTGGAAGTTATCACAGAGGTACAGCAGTGGAATAAGCAGACAATCAAGGAACTATTGTCGTGCTACCAAGTACAAGAAGAAGCACTAGATGAAGATGATCCACGCGATATTTAGATTGAAGAAGTCAGAGGCGAAAGAGAGGTGGAAGGACCACCCTTAGAGTCAGAGGTCATCTCGGCGCCAATCAAGATCAAGAAGGTTAACATAGGGACCGTCGAGCAGCCCAAAATGGCCAGCATTGGAGATCATTGGGACAAACAGACACTAGAAAGCATCACAGAATTGTTGCACGAATACAGCGACCTTTTTCCCACAAACTTTACAGAGATGAAAGGAATAGCCAGAGAATTAGGAGAAATGAAGATACCACTCAGACCTGATGTGAGACCCATTAAACAGTGACCATACAGACTGAACCCCATATACAAACAGAAATTCAAAGACGAGATCGACAGGATGCTTGAGGTCGGCATCATCGAATCCCTCGAAGAATCGGAATGGATAAGCCTGATGGTAGTACAGGACAAGAAACAGGGAAGAGGGATCAGGATATGTGTCAACCTGAGGAAGTTGAATGACGCCTGCTTACACGACCCATTCCCCACACCATTCACGGACGAAGTACTCGAGAACGTAGGAGGACACGAAGCCTATTCATTCACCGATGGATTCTTGGGATATCATCAGATTAAGATAGCACAAGAGGATAGACACAAGACCACATTTGCGACAGAATGGGGATCTTAATAGTACATAGTCATGTCGTTCGGATTGAAGAATTCACCTGTGATATTCTCCAGAGTGGTCATCGCATCATTTAAGGAATTCATCCACCAATTTCTCGAAGTCTACCTAGATGATTGGACACTTTATAGCCTGTTAAAAAACCATGTGGAAGTTTTATGCCTAATGTTAGAACGATGCAGACAGTGCTAGATATCACTGAATATCAAGAAATGCATATTTGGAACACCATTTGGGATACTACTGGGACACATAGTATGAAAACAAGGTTTATTAATGGATCCGGCCAAAATAGYAGTCATTGTTAACCTACCAGCACCAAAAATAGTCTACCAATTAAGAGCAACGTTAGGACATAYAGGATACTACARGAAATTCATCAAAGGCTAYRCGCAGATTAYAGCACCTATGGAAAAAWTKTTAAGAAAGGATAYCAAGTATCAATGGAACGATRAGTGCCAACACGRTTTAGATACCCTAAAGGAAAATATGGTCACGTCACGAATATTGGTATTTCCATACTAGGAGAAGACATTCCATGTACATGTAGATGCATCAGCAATAGCACTTGGAGCTATTTTAGCGCAACTAGGAGCAGGAGACTTGGATCACCTGATAGTGTTTGCAAGCAAGAAATTATCAGACTCGGAATAGAATTATAATACAATGGAAAGAGAAGGCTTAGCTATGGTTTACGCACTACAAAAATACAGACATTACCTATTGGGAAAACACTTTAAGATGTTTACAGATCACTCAGCCCTGAAATACCTAGTTAACAAGCCAGTGTTGGGGGGGAGAATCTGTCGATGGTTACTGCTATTTCAAGAATTTGAATTCGAGGTAATAGTCAAACCGGGGAAACTGAATGCAGGGCTTTACCACTTATCAAGGGTCACAAATGGAGAGGAACTAATGAATTTGGAGGACAACTTTCCAGATGCATAGCTCTTCTCAGTACAGATTGTTGACGATTACTTCGTAGAGATCATCCAGTACTTAAGAACAGGTGTTGCGCCGCAGGGATATACCACTGCACAGAAAAATAACCTAGTAGTCCACACAGCCGACTATCAATTGATCGCAGGGCATCTATACAAAATGGGCGCAGATAGCATCTTATGCTAATACGTACTAGACCACGAATGACCAAGAATTTTAGCAAAATCCCACGAAGGAATAGAAGGAGGGCATTATGCAGGAAAAGCTACCGCGTAGAAGGTACTATGTGTAGGATTGTGGTGGCCAATGATCCATCGAGACTCGAAAGAATATTGCCAGCAATGTGATGTCTGTCAACGGGTCGGCAAACCCAACAGAAGGGACAAGATGCCACTACAACTGCAAGTGACCCTGCAAGCATTTAACAAATGGGCAATAGACTTTAACCCACCCACCAAGAGAACAGGGGTGAGATACATTATCACCACGACGGAATACTTAATGAGATGGGAAGAAGCCGCACTAGTAAAATATTGCAGCACAGAGACAGCTGCCCACTTTCTTTTCAAAGAGATAATTACTAGATTTGGATGCCCAAGATTTTTGATGAGCGACCAAGGAACGCACTTCATCAACAGCACCATCCAAGTGATGCTTGAAGAATTCGAAGTTCATCACCAAAAAAACACACTGTATCACCCACAGGCTAATGGAATGGTAGAAGCCTTCAACAAAATTCTAGAGAATGCCATGACGAAGATATGTAACGTCAACTGGGACGATTGGGATCTCAAGGTACCAGCAGTATTATGGGCATATAGAACCACATGCCCAAAAATTTGGCAGGTCACACACCATTCAAACTGATCTATGGTCAAGAAGCAGTAGTACCATTAGAATTTCTAATACCTAGTCTACGGGTAGCAGCTATCACACAGATGACAGAACGAGGCATAGTCCAGGAATGACTTGATCAATTACTATCAATGGAGGAAGACCGAATCTTGGTAGGATTCCACCAACAAGTATAGAAAGTGAGAGATAAAGTGTGGCACGACCGCCACATCAAGAGAAAGATGTTCAAGGAAGGAGATCTAGTATTTCTCTATGACAGTAAAGCACTACAGCACCCAGGGAAGCTGAGGATGCATTTGCTAGGACCATATGAGGTAAAAGTTGTCACAGATGGAGGAGCGGTACAGTTGAAAGATATAGCAAGCACAAACCTCAGAGGAATTATCAATGGGAGCCGGCTAAAGCTATGCAAATATAGTTGACTACCCACCGTGCAGTAAAAAAAAAAAGAGAGAGAGGGGGGGGAAATACAACAGCCATATCGAAAAGGGAAACAAGCGGGAAAAGAAAATTCAGCAAAAGCACATTGACAGGACAGCATGAGGCAGAATTAAAGCAAGGAAAGGACGGATGGGATGTCGCACTAAATGCGCCAACTGGCAATGGCAAAGTAGCCATAAGGAAAGGTATGAAACCACCGCGGATGCAGTGAACCCACACTTATGGTGCATTATTCGCACAAGGTCGGAAGCGTCCTCAACAAGATTCATGGCACACCCATACAACACACAAGCACATAAAAAGCTAGTCTATTTGCAAAAGAAGAATAGAGAAAGAGAAATAGCAGCTCGAACGCACAGAGCGAGATCACAGAGCTTATCTGAGTTATTTGAACCAACCAAATGTTCGAAAGACACCAGTATGGCACAACCAAAGCTCACATAAGCAGGCCAGACAGACAGATCAACTAGCGTTCAAACTAGGTCACGAGGAACATGGGAAGAAAACGAGCAGTAGCCACCGTAGATCGTTGATATTGACGAAATCCCGTCATCGGAGAATATTCCAGTCGAATCAATACCGATCCAGGAAGAGATCCCACAACCCCAAGTGGAAACCATGAAAGAGGATATGTCGACAGCAGCACAGGAGCTTCAGAACCAAGCCGTAGGAACTCATCAAGAAGGATAGCTAGAAAACACCGAAGCAGCCATGGAAATAAACGGAAGCACACAGAACCCAGAAGCAAAGCTCCAACCAGAGGTTCCACAAATACCCATCCCAGACTTTTCTTTTTCGAACGATCCAATTGGAGAAATGGGTAAAGATTGGGAATAATGGATGGAGAAGGAGCAACTGGAAGTTGTTGGAACTTCAAACCAGCCAACACAGTCAGAAGACAGGATCCAGATACTTAGCTCGCCTCGAAAGAAACCAGCTATAGAGATTGTGAGCTACCTCACACTCCAGAAGGCATATAGGTGGACTTGCAGCTATTGGGTCACGTCGGGAAGCTCAATTTTGTCAACCATGACGTAGCGGATGAAAGAAAATATCCAGGTCTTGCACCACAAGTCTTTTCGGAGATAATAGTCGTGAACCCTTTCAGAGGAACTATCACTAAGCCACACAAGTGGGCAGCCGGACTGGACAGAACTGGAATCCTAGGATTGTTGAAGATACCACATTTTGGCAGAGGCCAATATGCGACGGCATGCATCAAACAATTGTTAGCAGTTACACACGGAGGGGATGTATGGCTAGATAAACCCATCCCCATAACTATTGAACTCATTACACAAATTACAGAACTACCCACCTGAGGTATGGATCCTGCACTGATATTGAACGACAAGTCCAAGGAAAAAACATTGGTAGAAGAAATGAAGAAGAAATATGGCACCAATAGGGGAACGAGAGGCATTATAATCAAGAGAATTAACGATGTCGCAACACAACTGGGAGCAAATATCTTAACATGCAAACTACTAAGAAAATGGCGTAAAGATGAAGTACCAGCAGGAGTTATCACAATTGCAACTCAGTGTGCAGAAGGCACCTTCATGAGCTGGGCGCCATACCTATCAAACTTGTTCCAAATCGACTGTAAAGACATGCAAGAAGTAGGTACAGAGTTTCACTACTCATGGTTGCTTACTCTCGTCGCTTTCATGGGATGGAAAGAACCGGACTAAGTCATCTTCTGTACCACACCACAGCCAAGAGGAGCGAGATATCGTGTCTTGAAATCCACACCACTGGGCAAGCATAAGAAGGGAAATGGAATTATATTTGAAGCTTACCTACGGGAAATACAAGAAGCAATTAACTGAGCATGGAGGATAACACTAGAGGTTGTTGCGCAATTCATGGGAATCGTCAATTTTTGGGCTAGATGACAAGCCATGTGGATATGTCCAAGACAATACCCATATAAACAATGGCTACAAATGCGTTATTGTGTCACCGAGGGAGACATCGAGATGATCATCCACGAATGGTCAGATGAATGGAAGATCCCAACCATACCCAGAGCAGTACCAAGACAAACAGAAAAAGGAGGGGCTCCACAACTGGAAACACAGCCTCCACAAGTCCCAGTACCCAAGAAACCAAGAATGGGCCAAATCAAGTCATCTCAGACAGAGGGCAGATCGGAGCAGCTAGGGACCTAGAAGGGGAGAACAAAAACCACTCAGCCAACCAATGAATAGCAAAACTCGGCTGAGGGAACACAGGAAACCATGACGAACCCCATCACACAAGAAACAGGAGGAACTAAGAGACCAACAGTACATGAAACAGGTACGTGCAAGAAATCAAAGGCACAACGATCACCACCAAAATACACAATCACGGAGGACGATGGCAAGATGATTGACAAAATGGTCCAAGATTGTCTCACAAATGACTTTGATCATGCAGCGCACCACAAGGACAAACTGCAGAAGAAGCTGGAAGAAGTGGGGCAGCTCCTGAAGAAATTTGGAGAAGCCCGGATTACAAGTAGCAGTAGAGGCACAAAGCCATCGAGCGCACGAACCATAGAAAGAATGGAGGTAGGAGAACGTGACTCAGTTCTTCCGAAACCACATTCCACATTCTACATAAAGCCAAGCATGCTACGAATGGATGAGATTATGGGACAGACACTACTAAAGGATTTGGATCAGATCCAATTGGTCCTAACACGGATGCCAGCAAAGGCCTTATACTAATTGCAGGTTAGCATCGACCATGAGATACAGTCTCGCGCACATAAAAACGTGGTCGAGCTACAGCAAGCAACAAAGAAGCAAGAAACACTAGAAACAGTTTGCATGCAGGCCAAATCTGAAACGCGGAAGGAAAAGGAACGCATGAATGAGTTGGAACGCAGAGTGGAAGATATTTTTGGGAAACTTCCAACTACTGTGCAAGGAAGTGACCTCCCAATAACAGAAAAGATCGATCAGATTGTGTAGGCAATTGATCAATATTAGAAGGAGATCAAGACTCTTCGTGGACAGATTAGACCAACCACCCCACCAGCAGTAAATATGCAGAGGAAGCAGGAAGCAATAGTGCAACTACAGGAGCTGGAAAAACAGGTCAGTACAGCAGCCGACTTGCTGGATAAAGCAGCACAACTCTAGACAAAGCTAGAAGAGGACCCACAGGTCCAACAATGGGACAAGGAGGAGGAAAGGATCAATGAAACAATCCAAGAATTCAAGCAGCAATAGAAAACCATCCCAATCCCAGAACGGGTCAAGGGGACACAAGAGTTAAATAAGTTACAGGAAGAACTTCTCATTGCGCAAAAATGGAAACAGGAGCGTCAGGCTCAAATAGAACCCTTGCAGGAAAGGATAGCAGCAATACTGGAGTAGGCAGAAGAAGCCAGAACACATTCCACACAGACTCGGCTGAAATGTGCAGGACTAATCAGCAAAGAAGTAGTAGCGCAAACAGTCAATATTATCAAGGGGAAAACTGCACAGGCACTAAAAAAAGTAGCAGAATTGCAGGAGAAGTTCCAGATGATCGCAAGGGATATTGAGGAAGCACAGTGCAATTAGGTGACCTGGGATGAGTCACATGTCAGTGTTGGGGGCCTGTTGGCACCAGGCTGAAGTGGAAAGAAGGATGATCATGGGAAAGAAAGCATGCAGAAAACTTAAGTGACAACTGGCAAAATATCAGCATGCGCGAATGCAAGAAAGCGTGCACAGTGGTTAGCGACAGCTAGAGGAAGAATAGCACGTGCATGGTAGAAAAACCTAGCGTAAGAAGCGTTAGGGTTTTGGCAATATTCTAGAAGTGGCTGAAGAGCCTGAATTGTATAAATATAGATACGAAAGCATCATATATGTGTGTTTTTTTTAGGTAGTAGTTAGTGTAGTTTTCATTGTTGAGTTTATGTTAGTTCTTATGAAGATTGTGATTGTTATTGAGTGGTTTTTCTGAGTATTGTTGTTGGCGATACGTGAGGGATTTTGAATTGTATGACCCAATTTTTGTAAGTTGTTGAGCAAGAAAGATATGAGGGAAGGTAGATCTGAGGATTAGACCACAGGCTGCATGTTAGAAAAACAGGACCGTGGAGCAATAAAATAAAGCAAATGTAGAAACAAAACACAGAAGATACACAATACAATAAAGACACAGATTTACGTGGTTCACTCAGTGTGGTCTACGTCCACCAGAGAAATTTCCAGACCCTTCCTTTATTATTATCCAACATATGAAGGGATACAACCTACAACAAACCCGTTGTAACTTCTTATTCTTTCTCTCAGAGTCTCCTATCTCAGAATACAATATTCACCATCAACCATGGCCGCAATACATTTCCCTCATAAAAGAGGGTTACCTTCTAGGGCAAAAAACCCTAACATAATCTCTACCATTAGATCTGTGACCCTATAATGAACGGTCCAGATTTACAATGAAATTATAATATACATTTACAAGGCAATTTTTCCTTCGGGGGCTTCACCCCCAAACCCCTGCTGGGGGCACGCTTGCCACCAAACCCCCCAGCCGAGGGGATATCCCCCCTGGACCCCGTAGAGGGGGTGCCCCCCCTCTGCACTCCCCTGTGTGGAAGAGTGTACATACTTCTGGGGTGTAAATAC